>PVKA01002882.1:0-117688 GCA_004027165.1 Ctenomys sociabilis
TCATTTTAAATATTATGAAACTATTTGTGGAAGTTACATTGTTTTATTTTTAGAGTAGCAAAATTGCTTTGTTTTCTTTTAAACATTCTCAATACTTGAAATACGCTTTTAGAGCTAACCCTCAAAATTCTTTCTGGAAAATATCTACAAGGCAAAAGTGAAGTTAACTCAGAAATATTTTTTTTTACATTTTTAAAATATACATATGTATTACATATATATAGTTATACTTACAAATATATAGAGATAAAATTTGAAATATAAAAGCATATTATGTATTTCTCATTAATAATAGTTTAAAACATGCAAATAATACTACTCTTCATAAATTGTAAATGCCACAGTTTCAAAGAAAATAAAGCAGAAAACAGAAGTCATTTGTATGATGTCATCCTTCTAGTCAAGAAGCACCATTTGGAACATGAGTAAAGACTGGTATGGACACTAGAATAATCCACAAATAAATAAATAAACAAAAATATTTTAGCTAGTGATGAGTACCATGAAATAGGGAAAAAGAAAGCATGGTGAATGACTCAAACGGCAAGGATCCCTCAGATTAGAAAGCCAGAGTTTTATTTAGAGACAATAGTTAAAGTAATACTAAAAAGCCATCCACCTTGAGATCTTGGAGAGAGGTGTTTTAGGGGGACTATACCTGCCAAGGGCCACTAAGACACATACTAGTGTATTCATAACTAAATCGTAACCAGCATAAGATCAGAGGTCACATGGTCTACTCTTTTCACCTGAATAGTATGAACAGTATGACTACACACTGTCATCTCTGCAATAATAAAATCTTTTATTTAATTAAAACAAAATTTTGATTCTATAAAGAATTTTGAACTATGGATCAGCACATTGCTTTCAGCTGTTAGGAAATAGCCAACGTCACTCGATATTTAAGGTTCAAGGGCTTTTTAAAAACCTTAGTACATGTGCATTTTTTTTTTTTTTTTGCATTACCAACATTTTCAAAATTTACAAGAAAGAAACATCTGAGTCACTAATGTTGTATATGTGAATGAGGAAACAGTGACTGGAATATAAAGATGACTGTAGCATCTAACATTATTATAAGAGATCAAACTGATTCCAGCAATGAGAAAACATACCGTGTATGCAAAAGCACGCTTTGAAAGAAGCTCTGTACAATTATTATAATGATCTTTCTGACAAATATCTATAAATGTGGAGAGCACCATGATACATGAATTTGCTAACTAAAACATCGAACATAATAATGTATGTACCACACAATTATCATTGAAATATATTACTTCATATTCTTTTTCTTTTATTTTATTAATATTTTTTTTTCTTCAGCAGTATGCTTCACCACACATACCATTAACTGAAAATGATGTTGAGGGCCGCTCTGTTGTTTATGTGACCAATCGTGAGATGGCTCAGTTTTTTGCACTGAGTCATACTTGCCACTTGATATCTTAGTCTTATCATTTTAATCAGCACATAAGAAATATTTTATTTCTTATATTAATTAGTGCTCAATACATTTTTAACTTATTGCAATCAAAATATGTATATATATACACACATATAAACATAAATATAGGATGAATTTGTGTTTATAGATAAAATAGATAATAATCCTATAAAAATGTAGTGGCAAGTGAAAAAATACAGGCTGTTACCAAGAGATTTAAAATGCATTTTTCTCCTGCATAATATTGCTAAACATTAAAAAGAAACTGTTTAATGATGAAAAATAAATGGGAAATCTGTAACTTATTATATTGTCAGTTGCTTTATCTATTTTTAAAAACTTATTTCAAATTTCTATTAAAATGTATTCTTTCAATTTCTCTGAAGTCCACTTCTGGGAATGTATTTTACACAGAAATTTATATATGTAAAAAAGACATATGCACAATAATTTATCACAAATAACTAGATAATGAATTAATAAAAAGTATATTTTTGACTATGAAGTAGTATTACATATTAAACATCACAAGGTCTAAGTCGAGAAAACTAAAATTATGGTCATGAAAAAAATTATTGCAAAAGACATCATATTCCTTTACAACTAATTTTTAAAAAGCAAATGCATTATTGTTTTTTAAAACTAATTATATACCCCAGATTTGGGCTTTCAAATGTCTCTGACCTCTCCTGTCAATATGAGAGGGGCAATACTTTTTTTCACAAACTTCCTAAATATCAAAGTTCATACTTAGCAGAAAGAAAATCTGTTGTTATTTAAACTGAAATAACTCCTGAGCTTGCCAACATAGTCCAGACAATTTAAGCATTTGACTTTTTACGTTATTTTAAAATTTTTTCCTGATACAAAAATAGAAAAGTTTACATAATAGATTGCCATGAGATATTTCAATGCTCACATGGTAAAATATTTAAACATTAAAATATTTAGCTCCAAAAATATTTATCATTTTTATGGTAGAAATTTTCCTAATCCTTTCTTTTAGCTCCTTGAGTTGCACAACGACTATCATCTACAGCTATCCTGCTGAACAAAAACACGCCAGAACTTTCTTGATGTGATGCCCTCCACGCTATCCTCCTTAAACAACATATTTTGTGACAGTGTAGAGTACAAATTACTACATGGCCCCACCCTGATTTCAATAATTTCTAATTCTTCATGTAAAGGCCTGTTACAAATTTCAAAGAAAACAAAAAGTAAGTGAAAGGTAATTATTTGGTATCTTTCTTATACTATAGCTAACATATATGAGAAATGTTTTATTTATTAATGTTCTCATAGTTTTTCTCTGCCATAATATTCTTTTAATTGTTTTCTTCTCTTTTGTAAAGGAAATTCCACACTTCCTTCTTATTACCAATGACTACAAACCATATCAACTTTTCCACTCAACAGTCTTCTGCATTGAATACATATTTTCTTCTTGAATGTCCTCTATTTTTCTAGGACAAGGTGTGAAGGACAGAACAACAGATGAGACAATTCCATGTCAGACCACAGATCTCAGAAACTACTGCCCTGCCCCATCTGTTCAGAAGCATGGTTACCCAGCCTGCTGTTTTTTGACCAACATTATTCTACTTCCTAAACAAAGTTTCTGGACAGAGAACTATAAAGAAGCTGATGTAATTTGTAAAAATCTGGAATTGTGTTCACAATTATAATTTCAATAAATCAATTTAGACAAAGAACAAAGAACTATAATTTCAGTGATAAAAATTGAGTATTTGATGATGAAGTACATGTAGCATTTTTCACAAGTAGATTAGTTTAGAGTAGCTGGCTTGTGAAAGAAAAACAGGAAGGTAATTAGAGAGAGAAAGAAAATGTCAACAAAATCGCTTTCTGGCTAGAGTCTCACACATGTGAATGAATGGAGGAAAACTAGTGGAAGAGAGGAAAAGGGGAATCCAGTGTAATCACAACAAAATACACACCCATAAGGAGTGAGGTTTAGGTAGAGAAGTGGCTTGGTTGAAGAGATGTCACAGGTTAAACTGAAAAACAACAGAAAAACTTCCACTAAAATGCAGGAAGAGGTGTTGGGGAGATGGCTCCATGGAATAAGTGCCTCCCTGGCAAGCACAAGGGACTGAGTTCAATCCCCAGTTCCGAATAAATAAATAAATAAATAAATAAATAAATAAATAAATAAATAAATAAATAATCCAGGAAGAGCTGAGAGGTCAGATTTCTAAAACAGGTGGATTGTCTCCTAACAAACTTTCTGCTGGTGATTTTTTGGCAGACACTCAAATGGAAAGTGAATAATCTAAACAATTAACTAAGAAGTTTAAAGTTTGCTTGAACAATTTCTTAAAGCCCTCAAAAAGAATGAACTTTTTTTTTTCCCTGAGGTAGTTCTTCCCAGAGAAGTGATGCTATAATACACATTGATTTCTCTTTAAGGGCCATTGCTCTGAATACACATGGGCTTTTCGCCAGCTAGTCTTTAGTGCAATGCCTTCACTGCTTGCCACATCAGGCCTGGGAGGTGGACAACAGAGTCTAATCATTTTAGATATAGGAAATTGAGTGTGTGCGAGTAGTGGACATGCAAGCTGGACCAACCCAAGAAGTATAACTCTAATTTATGCTCTTAATTCTGAATAGGTATTTTTTCCTATTTATTTCAGTAAGACATATTAGGAAATTAGTAAATAATATAAATCTTTGAGATTTCAAACTGCTGTAATGTTTTTATCCTACTGTATTTTTAGTTTTAGTTTCAGTTTTGTGTTACTAGGGATTACATACAAGGGCCATGTACTACACCACATCTCCAGGACAGGATCTCCTAAGAAATTCAGCTGTCCAGGCTGCACTCATGTTTATGATTCCCTCCTTAGGCTCCCACTGCACTAGAATTATAGGTGTATTACGGAGTAGAACATCTTATAGACAATTTTAAAACACAGAAGAACACATAAAAAATATTGAATTATTATACAATCAAGCAGACTGTCTGCTACATACTATATTCAAAAAAGACATCATCTAAAATCTTATCTATTTTGTAGCTTGACTTTTAAACTTCACAATATATTGAAACATTCTTCTGGTAGACAAAATATTATTCAGCTATAAAAAAGATAAATCTGAGGCTTTTCTAGATAAATGGATATAGCTAGAGACTATATTGGTAAATGAAATAAATCAGATCCACACGTGCAAACATAGTATTATCTTGCTAGTATGAGAACCCAAAAGAGTGATTAAAATCTAACAGGTACAACAGACACTTTGAAAGGGAAAGAAATTGCTCAATGGGAAGGAAAAATGGCTATGAGGAAAAGGACAAATGAAAAAAGAAATAAAGATACACAGAAAAGTTCGGATAATTATATCGTCAACTTCTGCTGGTCTTTTTAAAAGAGCAATTGATGCTTAATTTTTTTTTTTTTTTTTTTTTGCTTTTTACTCTGATTTTCTTTATTTTCCTCTTTTGAATTTCTTTCAACTTCTTTTTTATTGTTTTTTTTCTTTAAAGGAATCTTACATGTTTATTTCTGGTAATATGAACAACTAATCTCAAAATAGCACCATATAATACAGCAGTCGTTGTTGAATTCCTATTACTTTGCTTAGTGAAAACTTGCTAAAAGTTATCTGTATCTATTCATATATAAAACAAAATTTGGCCACCATTGCTGCGCCAACAAGAACTTTTAATTGCTGCTTTGCTATTTTTGCTGGACTTGATTTTGAATATTTGAATATCTATGACTTTAACTGTTCTTTTAATATATTGATGCATATTAATTGCTAATTTTTTATACATTTTTATTAATATAGGAAAACTTATTTTTTTCTCTCTCCTTTTTTTGTAAATAATAGATTGAATAGGCCCCAGGATCTTCTAGGCTTTGCTCAGTGCTAAATTTCCAGCTCTTTATTTTTATTTCTCATTTTATTTTGAGTCACTCACAACTGCTTAATTGTCCAAGATGAGCTGAAAGCGCAGTTCTCTAGCTTCAGTCTCCCACATGCAGCAATTACAGTCCCAAACCACCACACTGAACTATTAAGCTCAATATTCACGTTTCTTTTCTATGATCTTTGTTAAATTTTGATATCTAGGCCTCTTTAAATTATGTTCTATAAATTACATTATTTTATGTTTTCCCATGTTGTAGACAAAATACCCCAGGGACTATTAATTATACTTGATAGTAGTTATTACTAGTCAGCTCAGTGAGGTGCACCAGTGGAATAGTATATAATAGTAAAGCAGATACTATGAATATGTTCTTAAATATTATTAATATTATTATCCTTTATTCTTACTTGTTCTACTGTAACGGGTCTGTTATATTTTCTAATTCATTATGTTCATCTAATCTATGCACAGTTTCCAATAAGACTATTTTATGGAGATTCCAAAATTTATATCATTTCTTTTTATTTATTGAGTTGATTGTATGTAAATAATTGACTTGTCTTCTTAAAGGAGTATTATGAATTTTTTCTGACTTGCCTTGTTCTGTATCTCCCAGCACTATTGAGTTTCTATCAAATATTTGAAATTAAAATTTTTCACACTACACATATCAGTGAAGTATCAACATCTTTTTTTTCTTCAATGTCTTATAAGACATACACCCTGAGGGCTGGCCTGATAGCTCAGTGCACTAAAGACCCTGCTTAGGCAGAGTGAGCAGATGGGTTCCATCCCCAGGCCTGCTATGCCAGTCCTGCCCTCGACACACTGAGACAGCAATTGAGACTGGGCATAGTGGTGCTTGCCTGTAATCCCACCACTTGGGAGGCTGAAAAGAGGAGGCTCACTAAGAGTACAATCTATGTAGTGAGACCCTGTAGTTCCTGTAGACCCTGTCCTAAATATTTCCAGGGCTTTTTCTTTGAAGTAGGTAAGATGAATGATATATTGACTCAAGTTTTAAATGTCTACATGTATTTGTCTGTTATCAACACATACAATTTTTTTTTAATTTAGTAATATAATAATGTTAGGCACTTCCTTTTTTTCTCTGGGACAAAATACCTGACAATGCATGTTAAAGAAAAGTTTCATCTGTGTTCAAGTTTACAGCTGTCTTGGTTACTTTTCTCTTGGTTGCTGGGATAAAAATACCTGATATCCAAAATCAAGGAAGGAAAGGTTTATTTCACTCACAGTTAGTAGAGATTCAGTCCATACTTGACTGCCTCCAGGAAGAGTAGCGCATGGCAGTGGGCAGCCGTTTATGGTAACGAAAGACAGCAAAGAGCAAAAAGAGGAAAAGAGGCTGCAGTAGCTATCAAGCCTCTTTCCCTTCCTTAATTATATGCAGATTACCCATCCCAGGGCGGGTATAATGCTCACACCCATAGTCCCCTACATTGCATCATGAATTAAGTGCAAACTCTAGAGAGCACCCCAATGACTGCCCGAGGCTTTGGAAGGACAACTAGCCACAAACCATAACAGCCCATGGTTAACTGGCAGAAATAACATGGCAGAAGAGTAGAATGAAGGGAAGTTGCTCACATCAAGGTGTCCAGCAAGCAAACAAAAGGGAGAGGAGACAAATAGGGTGATACACTCTCAGTGTCCTTCGTCTTCCACTTTTCTAATTAGACCACCTACTATCAGCACATTCAGCTGCTCAACACTTTATTTGATGAATCTCCTCAGATGATAGCACTCACAATCCAAGCACCTGCTAAGAGCCTTTCCTCTGAGTACTATAGTGTTCTGAGAAACAATTTGGATCTAAGCCATAACATTTTTCCGCAGGCCTCTAAAAGACACGTGCATCTCTTCATGCAAAATGTACTTAGTTTATTTTAAATGTGACTCACTATAAAAATCAAAAACAAAATAAACATTTCCAACATACAATGGTTCAGGGAAAGCATTCTCATTTTCAAAAATAACAGAATCTGGGGATAGAATCAAATAGGACCAAGACAAGATTACACCCCCACTAGACAAACTGCAAGTCCTTCAGTCCCATGTCTAGAATGCTAGAGAAATTATGGACAAATGTAAACTCCAAATGGCTGGGTACCCTCCCCTAAAGGCAATTCTAGTTAAAATACTCATGTTCTCTTTCTTGGGGGTGGCTATATCTATTCCCTGTAGCCATTCTCAGCAGACATTTCACATTCTTAGCTTCTCCATATTTCTGGGGACTTCAGGGAACTTCTAGGTTCATTCACATCTTCACATATTGCCTTCTCAGGGGCACACTGCCTAGCCTCTAAAATCTGGATAGGATGCTCAGCAGAATAAAGTGCCTGCTTATGCAGACACAGGGATTAGGGTTCAATCCCTGGCCTGTTGTGCTGGCCCTGCCTCTGGGGCATGCTGAGATGGTGACTGGGACTGGACATAATGGTGCATGCCTGTAATCCCAGCACTTAGAAGGCAGAAAACAAGACAATCAGTATGAATACAATCTGTGTAGTGAGATCCTGTAGACCCTGTATAAATGCATAAAATAAAAATAAAATCTGAATGAAGCATCCCTGACTCCACATCATTTGCATTCTGTAAAACCAATGCTATGTGGGTAATGCCAAGGTATGTGACCACCTCCAACAATAGCTTGCCCCCTTTTATCATGGTTGAAGAGACCTTTGAATATCAGGAAGACTAAACTCTGAGAAACTAGGTGGCCATGAATGAGCTGTGCTCACTGGGTCTCTCTTCATGAAGCAATAGTATTTCACACTTGCACCTTTAAGCCTGCAAAGGATAGAGTTGTGCTGAGTACTGAAATGTTCTCAAGCCTTCTTTCCTCTTGTCTATATGAAAATTGCTTGGCTTCTTTCCAATGATAGTCTTTTCAGCAAGTATGACCTACTTTACTCCACATTACAGATGTTTCCCTCCTATCAAAAGCATAAATTGTTAAAAGTGAGTGTTCTGCTTTTGATTTTCACCATAAATCTACATATATACTTACAGAAATACACAGATAGTGGACTAAACACTGATTTGCCTTGAATCTTCCTCCAGCATATCCATTAGTCTCTTGCTCTTAAAAATCAGTCTCTGACTGATAGGTCAGGATTCAAAGTTTCCCAGGCAACCTACCCCAAAATTCTCTCCCCATTGGCCCCACTCTGAGGCAAACCAAAAACCACAGAACAGGTCCACCTTATTTTGACCTAGGCAAGCAACCACAAAACTCTCCTTCATTAACATTAAAAGTCCCCCTACAGACCAGGTAGCCCTGCCAAGATTAGCTCTCCCTCAGCTGTTCCAGCCCATGATTACCCTCTCTAAAAGATCCTATAAAGTCTCCTGTCTCCTTTTATTTGCTGCTGTCTTGGTCCACTAGGCATTCAGCCTACCTGATTCACCCAATAAATCTACTCATGTTAGAATGCCTGGTCTGGTCGATTGTGTGGGTTCATACCTAACACTAGCAAAGTCTCAAAATACAGGCAAAACTTATATTTTCTACCGAAGTATAATATACTTGGTCTGGGCTATAATTTCCAGTAGTGCCCCTATTCTCCATTACCAATGTGTTACTGTTATCTCTATCAGTATTCTGGTTTTCTGGACACTGGCAGAATCTCCTATATTCAGCTTACAGTATTCCAGCTCCAAGGCAGAAACAGTAAGGCACAGGGGTGCAATGGCAGAAGTTGCTCATGTCATGGCCATCAGAAAGCAAGAAGAGATGAGAGGAGACATGGATATAAATAAATATCCCTTCCAGCTCACACTTTCAATGCCCCTTCTCTTTCAACTCTTCTTACCAGGCCTACCTTCTAATAGTACCCTTAGCTGCTTAACTTACCAGTCGATGAATCCACTGAGGGCTACAATTCTTCCCTGATCAAATCACCTTCAAAAAGCCAAGTGTCTTAGCTCATAACTAGGTCTCAGTCCAAACCACAATACAAGGGAAAGTATGCAGTCACGTAATTTTACTTACACTAGGTGACGTGTTCCTTTGGTTTACATATGAGCAGGATGTTATTATTGTAGCACAACAACTTAACTTAGCAATACTAAAAGAGAAAAATAAGCCATTTTGAGTCACATGTCCAGATAAAACAAAATATTCTCTTATATCTTTGATAATTGTTGTTCTGCTTATTTCAATTTCTCTTTGGGCACACCTGTTTCTATGTCCTGTTCTGTAATCTCTTAGTCTACTTTGCTGTGACTCAAGATGTTCATCATACCCTGACTATGTATTTTTCCATATCTGCATATTTATAATTCTTCTGCTTTCAAAGGATCTTAACTCTTCAAATGCAGATGCAATGTTTTGTTTCTTCACTGATGTATGTCCTTAGAATTAGATAGTATACAATATAGATGGAATGAAGATTGTTTTAAATGTATTGACAAAATTACACACTCATAATTTTGTAATAAATATAGCTTATTTTAACATAATTTTATAACAATAATAATATAACATCTAACATAATTTTAAACTTTATCATTTTATCTATATTTTTAAGAACTGATCAAGTATTAACATCTTACCAATTTTTCTTTATCCTCAAATTATCATCATTAGTGCCCCTAATGTGGGTTTCATTTATTGTTTTTATATTCTTAAGTTTTGTCTCACGTATTTCTTGTCATTTTCAATCTATATTTGGCCCTTTTTCACAAAATTTTTTCATGAAATGTGTTGTAGTCCTAAAAATTGCATGTACCTACCTGTTTGTCACAAAGGTCAATTAATTTCATTGTGGTACAAGGAATTTAAGCAGTATTGGGTGGTGCTACAGGTTAGAAGAAGGACTCATGTGCTTCAATACTGTGCTCCTTTATTCTTGAGGATATTCTATTATGAATGCCCTATGAGTTGATTATCTCCATGCCAACAGCTTTATCTCCAGTGCTTCCAGCATTTTCAAGAACTTCCTATGTGTAGAAGGAAGAAGAATAGATAGTGGTGACATGAGGAAATCTGCCTTGCCTGGGTGCTTCAGAAGAGTGCCAAGGAATACATGTTTGTCTCTTCATTAACAAAACTGTAAGTTCTAGGATGCAGAAGATGGAACTTTCTTCCTTCCTTACTGTGCCCTTGCTTTAGGATACAGACAACATAAAACATAAACCCTGATTTCTTAGAAAACTCTTGTTGTATACTTAGCATATAGTTCTTCAAGATTTTATTAGCTTAACTATCAAAATTTATTTTCATTACTGTACCATTTGAAATTTGTAACATATTTTCTAAAAATTCATAAAGGTTGGGAAAAGTTGCAAATATAAGTTTTTATTAAAGGAGTATTTAAGTGTGTTGACCTATTATATATTGTAAATGAAGTAATGCATATTCTATGTGAGATGTAACATGCAGATATGATTTACAATACAAGACTTGTAATGTAATTAATAACTATGGAATCTCTATTTCATTTCCTTGAATATGTTACTCTCTACCAGATAGATGTGAAAACTATGTAAAATAATTTATTTTCACCCTGATTATTTAAAATATTAAGAAGTGTTTAATTAAATATAATAGGCTATTAAATGTTATATATGTGTATTTTAAATTTACCACACAGAAAAATTATTTCATAATGAAAATCATTGTCCATTTGCTTAGAAGCAGCTATAAATCTGTTCCTTGCAAACAGTGTAAGGACATTTCAAATACTGAAGTTCACACTAACTTATCTTCCCTTCAGAACATCACTGTGCCTTCATTCACTAACACACATTGCAATGCTGAATTCTTTGCAAACTCATATTACAAAATATTCTTAGGATACATGTGCCAGAAGGTTCCTGACAAATTATTCAATTCAGTTTCCACTTAAGAGAACAGAACTACAGAGATTTACTCAAGATTCCAAAAACTGTCTAAGGGCAACACCAGGTCTAGAAAACAGGTCTTCCAGTCTCTTGTCCAGTTTTCTTTCTAGGTGCATGAATACATATTTAAGGACAGAAATCCTGCTCCTGTGTCCTCGCAACTGCTGTTACACATATAATATTGGCAAGTGAAAACTGTGTAAATGATGGTTTACAATAGAAGATGCATTAATACATGCTTTTCTTTTTTGTTGTTGTTATAGTTTGCATTTATGGTAAAGCAGTGTTTAATATGCAACAAATCACAACTGTGATACGTAAATGTAACAACATTCAAACTTTTCTCCTAAAAAGTAGCACCAGAAAATAAGCAGAAATACAAAGAAATACATTTTGTTTATATTAATACTTAATAAAATATATCAAAAAATGACAAGTGCACCCAGAAACATCATCTCATTAAATCATTCAAAAGCTAGATTCAGTAGTCATATAATCATCAAGTTATTAATAAGAAAAAAATCTCACAGGTGAAGTAGCTGGCTCAAGGCTACAAAGCTAACAAATGAAAAGTTCAAAATTAAACAGTCTATTTCATCCAAAAATAAAATTTAGGTTGAGTGAGATAGCTCAGCTGACTAAAATGCACTCTTAGGCAAGCTCAGGCACACGCAGGGACCACCATTAGATTCCTGGCACCACATGCCTCGCCAGCTACACTCCCAGGGCATGCTGAGCCAGCGAGAGTCCAGGCTTGGTGATACATGCCTTTATGCCCAGTGCTGGGAAGGCTAAAAACAGGAGGATCACCACCAGTCCAAGTTGTGTAGTGAGACCATGCAACAACTAAATACATAAAAAATAAAGTAAATTTTTTCTATTACTTCTCCACAGACTGATGTTGGTGACTAACCCATGACCAAACATTTGTGTGTCTGATGAAATTACAAGAAAAAGTATGATGAATACATAATTTAAAAAACTATAATCAAAAATATAGTTCTTAAACATGTAAATACATCTATCACTTCTCACTAAAATGCATTAATGAAAATAGTAAAAGGCATTTAATTTCAGTGTTATGTCATTACATATAGGCATAGAAAAGATGAAGAAAATAGTTTTCTTTGTGTAGCAGTGAATAACAACTTTCTAGAGATATATGTGATTAAAAGTAGTAAAAATCAAAGAAGTATTATTTTTAATAATTTCCCATATATATCCTAAGAAATAGCTGCTCAATTTTCAAAAAGAGAAACCTACAGTAAATTTTATGAAAACTCAACACTAGCTAAGGAAACACTTGATACAACCAGCTCTTTCTATACTGATGGTTATCATTGAAACATACTGCCACCTTATGACAATTCTTTTTATATCTTAATTTTCAGAAAATATCATTTTGTAATAAACCTTCACCAAGAATACAGTCAGAGAACTGAAATTAATATGAAGATTAAAACAGTTTACTAGTTCTATTGAAAATAGTCTCAGGCAAAAATGATGCATTTAGAAAATATTTTTAGATTCTGATAAACTAATTTTGATGACATGGTACAACATTTTTAAATTCAAGATACCAGAATGTAATTGATTTTATGCTGGAAATGAAGCTAAAATTTTTAACCTATGTTCTATGTCTTAGGAGTTTCTAGTTTTAGGAGTTGCATCCAAAGCATAAGTCCCTTATAAGATTTATAATTTTTCTCTCTCATACCTAAGCACACACGTGCAATTTAACAATTGCAATGGTTTAATCTAGGAAGGAAATTTAGGAAATAGAAAGTTAAACTAAAAATATACTGTACATTTTGAGAAAATTCAAGTTGTTTGAAGTGTACAAAATCCAGCACCACTACAAAAATAATACAACCACTACAAAATACATACCTACACAAAAACTTCTTTTTGTGTGTCTGAAGCACAGGCTTTCACTGTACTAGGAAAATAGAGCTCGTTTATTTTTCTCCATGGATCTAGTGATTCCTGGATGTAATGGACTATATTTCTGTTTTTTTACATTAGCAGCTAAAATACTTATAGATAAATTCATGGTTCATTTTATCAAGCATATTAAGAAGTCACTGCATGTTTTTGTGCATTATTATCACTTCTGGATGCATATTATTTTTCTGGCTTATTTTCACATTTCTCTGATAATACCAATTGCTTTCATATTTAAGTTTATTCTCAGTACTTTGGAAGAAATATAGATTTTGGAAATTGAACTAATAGACCACCAAATAGGTTTTGGAAACTGAACAGCTAAGTTCATTATACTAATAAAACTAAGTTTTATTAACTATAGGGCTGTGATTAGTTATTTCATCTCTAGGACAAATTGAAGACATTTCAAAATTGTAACAAAAATGTATTTAAAGATATCTAACATTATTGGGGTTGGGTAATTTTATAATGGCTTTTTATATAGTTGGATTTCTACATTGTATGATTTCAAGAAAGCTGCTGAAATCAAGTTATACTTCATAATTACATTGAACGCAGTTGTGTTTGTCTCAAAAAGCAATTCTTTAAATTAATTATCTTATAACTATGGGAAAAGTATTAATTTCTGAAATATACTTTTATACCCACTACAACTTTTTTAATTAAAATATCATCTACCATTAATGAAATATTCAGTTGAATTTAAGCAGTTAGAAATTAATGCAAAAATGAAGAACATAAAAAGACCTTTCACATTGCAATTCTGAGGAAAGTAGTTGACAATTCACTGAGGTTGTTTAAATCTCATAGACAAAGGAACAAATTTTTAAATAAAGTGTGCATGATAGCATATTGCTTAGTTTAATTACTAATTTGCTGTTTGCCCAAAGTTTAATCAAGAGAGTTCTTACATGTGGATAACAACGGTGACATCTGTAAAAGTTGGTGCCATGTTTAACTCCTCCAGGCACTGTAGCACCTGGTGACGCCACAGGGAAGAAATCATGGATAGTTCGTGAGCATACTGCGACAGCTGTCAGCTCAGAAGGAGGTATACTCTAAGTTCTACCAAGCAAGTAGTACTCTACAAAACCTCATTCTGTCCTTTCTTTTAACTGAAAGGAAGCCAGATGGAAACATGCAACTTGCCAAAGTGCAAATGAAGAATTACTACAAATCACATTGCACAAGTCTCTGGATGTTCAGCATTAAATATTTGGTCACTCAATTCTGCAAATACTCTCACTGACATTTTAAAAATACTACAGATGTCTGATGCCATTCTGCATAAGAAAAAATATCATATCTTTTAGGAGAAACAACAAAGATAATGTTAATATAATTATATTTTTCACATAATATCAGAATAAAGACACAACAGGCATCATCATAGAAGCTTCACAATACCCAAGATGACTACAACGGCTGCAAGACTAACCATCCCTCACAACAGTTAATGGTGCAATCTGCTCAGAGCCGACAACCCAAGAAAACAAGTTGTATTATTCATGATATAGCGGCCCTGGCTGTGCTGTTCCAACTGAACCTCCACCTGTACCTCTATTACAGACCTCTAGTTCTATTCATTGTATGAAATTGCCACAATAATTTTAAAAAATGTATCATGAATTTATTGAATGGTGAATATACTAATAAACAAACTAGTAAATTGTTGGCTTTGGTAAAAAAATATAGTTTTAAGACCCCCTCCCCCAGCAGCTCCTTCCCAAAATTTAACATATATAAGTATTTCATGTTGAGAGTACAAGCTTTAACATTTTTGATGTATCACTAGGGATATGTCAATTTACACATCCATTCTGGTAAGCCTACATAAGAACATTTGTTGAGTGTCTATTATGTATCATCTATAATGCATTTTTCCTCATAAGGAGCCATGCCTTCAACATTACTAAGTATTTCTTTAATAGAGTACTGTATAAAGCAGAAAATGTTCATCACATCCCTGAGAATGTTTCAAAAACCCAATTATTACAATAAGCAATATTCTTTGAGTACAATATTCTAATGACATGAAAGAATATATGTTCTAGAAATGCAAATTAGTATTTCTCACAAAACTATGAGACAGTTTCTTAGCAGCTCCCAATGGTACAAATTAATAACTTATACAATTGTTGACAGCATACAACAACTTTCAAACTCCCCTCTTGGATGAACTACCAAAAAACAGAAAGCCACTATAAAATCCAATGGAGTTTTCATTTGAGGTTCTGAGACCTATTGGGATCTGAGTCTCAAAAGTGATGAATAAATGTGATTAATTCATACTAAAGAATGTTAACTACTTATAACATATATGGTAAATATCTATGCAGTTTAATGGAATGAGACATATTACACATGAAAAATCCAAGAAGCATAGTTTCAGAAAGCTGTGTAACATCACATAAAAACTACACTCCTAGGCAGTATAAAGAAGAAGTGAGGACTACCCCAGAGCCACGCAAAGCAAGTGCCATTGCATCTTGTGTCTAGTGTCTGTGACCTACCACCATCGCCACCATGCCCAAGAGAAAGGCTGAAGGGGATGCTGAATGTGATAAAGCCAAGGAGAAGCATGAACCACAGAGATCTGCAAGGTTGTCTGCTAAACCAGCTTCTCCAAAGCCAGAGCCCAATCCTAAAAAGGTCTCTGCAAAAAAGGGAGAGAAGGAACCCAAAGGGAAAAAGGGAGAAGCTGATGCCACCAAGGATGAGAATAACTCTGCAGAAAATGGAGATGCCCAAACATACCAGGCACAAAAAGCTGATGGTGCTAGAGATGCCAAGTGTGCTTCTGGTGAATGTAGGGTTTGAAATACTATTTTTTATCAAGTTTTATAAAAATGCAGAATTTTGTTTATTTTTTTAAGCTAGGTTGTTAGCACACAAAATTATTCATTGTTGTTTTCAGGCAAGGATCATCTGTCAGTAGTACAGTGTCTCCAACACTCCATTGATGTGGGGAAGGCACTTTCCTTGCTGGTCCTGAGTGACTTCCTCTTGGCTCCTGGGAGGAGGGATTCCTGATATTGACACATATGGCCACCTTGACATAATTTCCTCATGGTACAAGACACCTCACAGTTCATTTTATGTCCTCCCTTCCTCCGCCATCAGCATAGGCTTAACTCCCTTAAGCCCAGATACCTACTGGGATCTGATTCTCAAAAGTGATGTTCCAGAATATTAACCTTAGAGAGAAAGGAAAGTCTGCTCTGAAGAAGGACAGTCTATACCCCGTTCACCATTTTACCTGGCTGTCTCATTTACATGAATCCATTTCAGCTCATAAGTAACTTTTTTCAGGAATCTTCATATCTAACTTGATTATACTAGTTGTTGCTAGAATGCCTGGGGTGGGGAGAGAAAATTTAAAAGTTTAGGTATCTTGTGGGATTGTAAGTTATCTATAAAAGCGGACTTCACTAGCCCTTGGCAGTGAAGTTTCTTACAGTGATTAGTGGAACAGCTTGAGTTAGAGGAACAGGAAGTGCATACTAACTTGTAGTGGTTGATACATTGAGTCAACTTGGCCTGGTGACTCTGCAGCTCAGTTCCTGTGCAGTTCTGGTTGGTGGGAGTCCTGACCTGAAGCACAATTGGTTCTGCCCCCAGAGTGACTCAGCAAAAAGGGACGATACAAAGGGGGCTGAGGAAGTGGTGGATCTCTCCCCCCCTCCCTTCCCCCGTCACGTCGGAGGAACTTTAGTCTTCTCATTCAGCTTGGCCTTCATCACCTGGTTTGCAGCGCAGACTCCAGCCTCTGGCTTGGATCCTTCATCACAGACTCTTCAGCGTCAATCACAGACTCTTAGTCTTCCATTACAGATCCATTAACTGTGGAATAGAGACTTCCACGGAGCACAGCTGTGAGCTTCAGGCCTTGGAACTGAATTCTTCAGTCTGGGGTGTGCAGACGCCCTCAGCATGCTCCCTCATCTGTCCCTGCGACTGATTGTTGTAAGCCAGTCTTGTCATTCCTTATATATTGTATATCTTGTATTAAGATCGGTTCTTTATATCTGTTCGTTTAAGTAAAACCCTGACCAATACAGAAAAAAAAAAAAAAAAAAAAGTGATGTTTCCAGTGTGTCAGGCAACCTGGACTTGCCAGTTACATTGAGATGGTGTCCCACAAGAGTAATTGATTTCATTTTCTAGATTGTGGACTTCAAATTGATAATTCTGCCATTTCCATTTCCTGAAAGTCAGGATTGGCTTGTGAAAAGTTGTTAAACAACATGCTAAATGTGCAGTGTCAACCCTCACTCCAAACTCTCCCTCCTCCAGAACCTCAAATGAAAACTCTATTGGATTTTATAGTGGCTTTCTGTTTTTTGGTAGTTGATCCAAGAGGGGAGTTTGAAAGTTGTTGTATACTGTCAACAATTGTGTGCCCATGTCCTTCCTGAAGTACCATGTTTATGAAAAGTATGTTTAATAAAGCTGGATACAGTTTGGCTTGGGAAAAAAAAAAAACTATATTCCTATAACTTGCACTTCCCCACAGGTCCTTTTATCACGCTTTTCTATTCATATCCACCATATTATTATCATTATTATTATTATTATTGGTGGCACCAAGGATCAAACTCAGGACTCAGCATTTATTTCACTGAGCTACCTCCCCAGACCCTATTCTCTGTCCTTCTGTGGTACCAGATAACTTCAGTGTCTGTCAGTCACTGACATTAGGTTAGGCAAAGGATATGGGAAGTCCTCAGTTGTGCAGCTGTCTGTCTCTTGGATAAAGGATGCCCTCCACAGTTAGCTCTTTGTTATCTACAAAGAGGATATCTGCTCTGGACATTACTCATGTACAATAAGCCACCTTGGTCACAACCAGCTCTCTTAGTTCTTGGGTGAATCTTTCAGCTAGATTTAGAAAGCAGTCCAATATGAGAGTTGATTAATAAAAGGAAAACAAAAGTTTGTTGGTTTTTATTTTAATTTACATTTATAGGGAAATTCTCAAAAGACAGTGAAGTATGAAGAAATCAAACTTTTTAAACAAAGAACAATAAATTGGTCAACAAATTACAAAACTGGAAGTGTGGACTGGAGTAGTAGATTTCAGGACTATCACTAAGCCATGCTTGGGAGAAGTGAGATGGAGAAGCTCCTTAAAGATAAAGATTGCTCTATCAAAGAATGTGTTGATTCAGGATACATAAATAAGAATTATCAGCCTGTAATAATCAAGGTTATTTTCCAGCCTCAATATGTGAAAAAAGATCACTCCAAAAGAATTTTTGTGGTTCACAACAGTGCAGAAAAGGATAGAGCACTGGGCCCACACTGAACTTGCAATTTCACAGGTGCCATCAACTTTATATAGTCAGGGCATCAAGTTGGCATAATTTTAGAGGCCAGTTCCTTAGAGCCTCCTCTAGCTCCTGATGATTCTGGCATGCATATTCTTCTTCCTACTCCATTAAACTGAGATCATAAGTTATGCTATTTCAATTTTTTTTTTTTTTTTTTTTTTTTTTTGCGGCACCAGAAATTGAACTGAGGACCTTGTAATTCCCAGTCAAGCACTTATTCTACTGAGCTATCTCTCCAGCCCCTCTTTGTTTTCTATTTACATTCAAACTTACAATAAAAGTACAGAGAGTAAAAGAGGTATAATGATTTAAGATTTAAGATCAGTAGAAAGAAAAGGACAATTCAGAAATAGGAATTTTGCTCCTATTCTGAGCTTATCATATATATGGAAATATTACTATTTGTAGGGATAACAACCATCAGCAATTGAGATGTCCCAGGGGCCCAGGAGATGGCTCAGTGGAATAAGCGCTTCCCTGGCAAGTGAAAAGGCCTCAGTTCAATCCCCAGTTTTCCCAAAAAGAAAAAAAAAAAGAAAATTGAGCTGTCCCTAGTTTTGCCTTTTATTTAGCTTACCATCTCTATTAAACCTTTACAATTTGTTTGCAAATTGGAATTTTTTTAATGTATTTAGTACAGGTTCTACCGGATGTCACTATACAAATCAGACTTGTAGTGACTCTCCTGTTTTTCAGCCTCCCAAGCACTGAGATTACAAGTGCACAACACCACACCCAGTCTCACCATCTCAGCATATCCTAGGGTGGTGCTGGCATGGCAGACTGGGGACTGAACCCCCATCCCCTGGGTCTGCCTAAGCAGGCACTGAGCTATCGGGCCAGCCCTCCGTAATGGAATTTCAAAGATCAAATATTGCATATCATGTTGGTAAACCACAATGTAATTTATACCTCATATGTTTATTACTATTACTAACAAAAAAGTGAGAGTATAATACATCCACATAGTATACAACTTAATAAAAGACGATTTTGTCTCCTACTCTTTTATCCCTCCAGGGATACAAGCTATTGTCATGGGAATTGTGATTTTATTTGATATAAGGTATGGTAGGGAAAAGCTGATGTTTTCTGGTATTATGATATTGGGTATGATTTAAGATTTAGGATAAAGTAGAAGAAACTGTCCCCTTTCCTTCTTTATTCCTTCCTTTCTTTTTTTTTTCTATCTTTCCCTCCCTAGTCCTCTTTCCTTTTCCCTCCTTCTTTCTTTCTTTCCTGGGAACTGAACCCAGGACTTTCACATCGAGCTATATCCCAGTCCTGCTGTATGTTTTTTGGAAAGGATCTTGATAATTTGTTGTTACCTAGCTGGGTTTGACTTGGTGATCCTCTTGCCTCAGCTTTTCAGAATGCTGGAATTAGAGGCATGTGCCAGCATACTGAGCTCTTTCTGACTCTAAAATCATTAATAAATAATTCCCTCTTAAACTTGTTTCAAAGTAAAATAACAAGGGCCGGCGGTACAGCTTAGTGGACTAAGCGCTTGCTTAGGTAAACGCAGGGACCAGTGTTCGATCGTTGGTTCTCCAAGCCGTGCCGGCCCTGCCTTCAGGTGCACTGAGCTGGCCGATGCAATCCGGGCATGGTGGCGCGTGCCTGTAATCCCAGCACATGGGAGGCAAAAAGCAGGAGGATCACTATGAATGTGGGTTGCATGCATAGTGAGACCCTGCACCAAAAAAATAGAAAAAAAAAAAAAAAGTAAAATAACAGAGATAGATTCTTCCCTGATTCAGAAATAACCTTCCTGCAATATCAAGCTCCATGTCACTTCTCCCAAATTAAAAAAAAAAAAAAAAAAAATCTGGTTTTGTGAATTTTCTTGTATAAAGAGATGATCAGTATCTATTCTTGCAGAACTAGGCCACAGAATTGTTTGTACCTTAGAAGACAGTAATCACTGATAGTCTTGGTCATCAAGATAATTATTTTGTCAAATGTCAAAGTTTTCTATTGAATTTTCATCTTCGTTAACTGTTTTTCTTTAAAACTAGGCATCAAGCATTTCCAAGAAGGGTAACACAGTGATTATAAAGATGTAACCCTACCTCAGTATGCAGAATTCTCCAGTGCCTATTACACTCTTACACATTTCTCAAGGTTGTTCTTCATCATGTCAGTTTGCATTCCATATTTTAATAAAAAAAAAAAACCTGAAAGTGTTAAAAACTGAGAAAGTCCCCCTCCTCCTACAAGATACAGGGAAACCTGATTTTCAGGGCCACTTCAACCAGAAATTCTACTCTCAGAGGCATAAACTAAAGATTTGCCTCCTGGCCTGGCCACAAGCATGCTCTCTCAGAGCATCACTCATTGCAGTCAGATGTGATATGAAACACAGTCAAGCCATCCACAAGGTTGCTATCATCTTATTTTCATGGCTCCCAACCCATATATCCTTTATGGACTGTTATTCAACTGCCACAAGGGCTCAGGAATTCTCCCACTCTTTTCAGGGAGCCCCTAGCAACAGATGTGGCTCGAACACAGCCTCTTTCTATCCCTTGAAGCTCTGTCATGGTCCCCTAAGAGAAAACAAATGAGACTTCAAAACTGTAAAATGTCTAGAGACTGAAACTGCCAAAATATATCCCTGCTGCATACAAAGCCAGTTCAAGATCTCTGTGCAGCCAATGCTGCTCTGGTTCAGTCTTGCCTCAGTCTTCTTTAACCCACAGCCTGCTGGTACACCTACATGGACCTAAAGAAATGGAAAGACCCCAGATCTGGACTCAAAAGTCAACTGACCTGGACTCAATCTCCCAGAGGTTCACAGATTTGTTTACCCTCCTTAGAAATATTATTTCTTCTGATCAGGGATCAAACTCAGGATACTGTACTTATCAGACAGGTTCTTATACCACTGAACTATATCTCTGGCTCATGACCTTGCTAGTTTTCCAGTACAATATAGTACTGACCTGGTTAATGATACCCAAACTGCCTGCTGGAAAAATACAAATGTGCTGCTACAGTAACTGTCAGAAACTGGTTACAAGAAGTGAACTACACAAATTTCTTGGAGGTGCAGGCTTCTATAGAATTTGGATTCTTGACTTCACAAACAGATGTTTATTCAGATGGTTAGCCCCTGGAAACTCTCAGTGGCCTACTTGGGTGAATACTTGGATCTAGTTGCTAAGGGCTGTATCCCATCTTTGCCTCCATGCTCTAATAGCCACTGTTCTGATCAAGAAAGTTGGGAGCTCACTTTAGGCCAATATCTAACCGTCTAGGTGCCACATGCCATTCTGGACCTCCTAAATAACTGTGGTATTTGCCTACAAGTAGGGCCCATAAGATAATGACTGAAAAATAAACCCCCTGACATATGCTGAGTATTCCCTGTTCACAGTTGGAAGTAGCTGTTAGTACAGGCTATGTATGCTATGGTCTCCTTGGACAAAGCTATTTTGGCCAAAGCTCTCCCACTACTGCTTGCTTTTGCTGTTTGGAAACCTGCTATCAAGGACACCAAACCTACTCATAAACCCCCTCTGGGGATGCAACTGAATGAAACATCACCTTAGCCGAAGAATTTTACCCCGTGCTCTTGGAAGATCAGAACCAGACATACCCCAATGTTTGTCCTGAAATTTTAAGCCAGTGTTGGCACCTGTACTACGCAGCCAAATCAGGCTTAAGAATCTGTCACTGGCCCTGATCTTATGCAATAGAGTACACTGACCCCACTTAGCGATAGATATGTTACACAAAAAATAAAACATAACCCTAAAGAAATAGCATGTAACCAGGTAAAAGACCAGTTCCACTATAGATATTCCTGCACATATAAACCAGGTTTATATTAGCTACCTCTACAGTTTCTGGAAATCTAGCCTTAGATCCACTGGAGAAATTGCCTGGAAAGCTCCTCCAGGGCCCACTCTAGGAGACAATGTGCCCAAAGCCCTGCTATGGTTATACCTGATGTTGATCAGTCCAGACATAGTTGAGGCTTGAGGACACCATTCACAGGATTTCTCCATACTTATGCTATTTGCTTTATGTGCCTTGCTTCCCTGCACCCCTACTAACTGTGGCTTTTGCCTTAACTCTATGAATTGTTGCCCTAAGAGAACAGAATGATCAATCACCCACATGACCAAGAGTTATGAAGGGGTCAGAGGCTTATTGGACAGTCTCTTAGACCAGAATAACTCCCCACTACCTTTTTTTTTTTAATTTTTATTTTATTGAAGTACAAATATCAATGAAACAGTTTTAAGATATCTTAACAAGATGGATTTGATAAATTAATACATTGCAAACTGTTTTCATAATATTTTGGTATCATAAGAGGTGCATACATGATATTATACTTACAGACATTATTATAGCAGATGTCCCTTATCAGTAAATTAAGAGTATAGCTGTTTACATATCTTATTTTTTATACTTGAATTATATCACAGATTCAATAATTAATACTTTCTACCTTGTTATTTTCCTAGTGGTTGTCCATAGTACTAGAAGCCAACATAATATCCTGTCCAACCACCATTAGTGCAAATCTTGCCTCTCATAGAATTATGTAGAAGCATGGCGTTATCTATCCCAACTGTACTGTCCATACACACACATCATAATTCTTCCTTTCTATACCCCTTCCTTTGTCTACACCTGTCAAAGATGGGCACTCCATTGTCATTCAACTAATTTAGGTGCCTGAACTCGATGACGCAATCCAACACAGTCCAGCATTCCACAACAATAGTGAGTTATCCGAAGAAGTTGACCATAGCCATTTACAGCTCAACTTATTATTATGGCCCCGTGGTGTATACCTCATTTTTATACTTTTCTGCTGGGTCATGAAGACCTAGATAGAGCAAGACCTATACACCAACACATCTGCTTTTTGTTTCTTATGAGGTCAGTGAAGTCCCCACTACCTTTTAATGCTCCAAAACAGACAGACCTAAATTATGTCTCTTCCTAAAGTCAACTTAGGTGTAGAGACATACCACCCTGAACATGCCTGATCTCATTTAAAAGCAACCTAGGAAAAAAAAATCTGTATTATAGTTTTGAAGAACTTCACTATATCCCAATCTAGGGTTACTAACAACCCTAATGTTACTATTGTTTCTCGTTGGACCTTGTTTCAAAAGATCACATTTAATATGGTCAGAAAAGATTTTCTGTGGAAAAGAAGGCTTAATGTAACAGAAGATGCCCCCCAATAACTTCTTTATTAGTACCCCAGGTAATTATTCTGCTTACAGTTCCTGCTACTTTCTAAATGGCTGGTCATTGTTATGCATCACTGGTCACTACAATGCATACTGTAAGAAGCAATCTCCAATTAACAAGCTATTCTGCCCCTGTACTTCTGGCTGGTTTATCCCACATAAGTCTTAGACTAGCAGAGATCAGGGAATAATCTATGTTGGGAGTGATCTCAATCAGTATTCTTCGAAGTAAATAAATTTGCCTCCAAATCATGGATGTTGTATTGGTGTTTCTGTTTGCCATAGCACTGAGATTACAGAAATTCACAACTACACATGACTTTTTTAAAAATAATCTTAAAGTATAAATAAAAACAACTTTTTGATTCCTCATAAGAACATATAAGAGCACAGTTACCAATTTGATAACCAACTTTCCCTGGAAAGAAGCCCTTGGGAATATATGAAGCAGTCCCATAGAGGAAAATAACACAGAGAACAAGAGAACATAAATCTTTAAGTGTTTTAAGAAGAAAAAGTAAATATATACAGTTTTACACATCCAAACTTCCTCAGGGAATGGAGTACATATTCTAGTCTAGTAGTACTTGTCTAATAAAACAGGTTGTTGGCTTGCCTGAAAAATAAACCAAATTCTATTTCCTACTATCCTTGGAGCTTCTCACTAACAGCCTGTGTTTAAAAGCTATTCACTCGTTTATCTTTCCCTTCCAGAATTTTCCTCCCAACTATTTGGAAAAACATGCATGGGATTCATGGTTTCAGAACAACCAGAATGATGTATTTATATAAAGGAACTTTGCTTATAATGAATCTTCATAAGTACTATTTTTTGAGTTGTTAAATACACAATAAGAAAAAATGCCAATACATAAAAAGATGTAAAGTTCCTAGAAGTTTCACAATGAAAAAAAACCTAGTTAAACAATTCCTTTATTGGTTGCTTTTGTGTCAGAAAATGTATAACTATTGTTAAAAATTGGAAAGCCATTAAGCTATTTATAAAGATAATATTTAATAATTTCATGGATTCTAATTTCAATAAACACAAAACATTTTAAAGGCTTGTGGCTTAATGAAAATTAGATTCACATCTTGTTTAATAAAAACATTAAATGAAACTATGGCTAACAGACTTCAGTTTGTAGAAAGAAAGAAAATAACACATACTACTCTTTCCAACAAGTTCCAAACACCACAAGATCCATTAAGCTTTTTATCTAATGAAGGCACATATTCATTAGCTATTCTGGTAGCATTTAACATATTTTAAGAGGACTTTCATAAACATGACACAGGCCCAAGTATGTCTTCTTTGAGTATGTAGATACAATATGTAACAAAACACGTTTTCCTCACATAAGCAGTTTTGACCACTGCTTTATTTTTTTATTTTATCAAAGAACAAATAGCAATGAGACAGTTTTAAATCAAATTAGTAGAACAGATTCAATAATTAAAACATTGCATATTGTTTTCATAGTGGTTTTTTGTTGTACAAGGTGCATATATGATATTCTATTTATAAACACTATTAGAGCAGATACCTCTAATCAATGAATTAAGAGAATGTAGCTGTATACCTACCTTTTTTTAAAAGCTGAGTTATAATACAGTTTCAATAATTAATACTTTTTACAAATGCTATCTTCCTAGTGGTTATCCATAGTACATGAAGCAGACAGGATATCCAGTCCAAACACTATTAGTATAAATCTTTCTTCTCATAGAATTACACAAAAGTACTGCATATTTATCTGAACTGTAGTTTTTATACAAACATAGAATGGTTCTTCCTTTGTATCCCTTTTTTTTATTTTGTCCTGTCAGAGATGGGTATTCCATTGGCATTCAATTATTATAGGTGCTTGAATTCAGCAAAACTACCCAACACAGTCCAGCAATCCACAATAATAGTGAGTTATCTGAAGAAGTTGTTGACTACAGCCATTTACACCTCTCACCATTGTTTTATGATACACATATTATTCAAATAGAAGAAAATAATTACTTACACACATATTAGCAATTCAGTGATTCCATTTAGGCAAGGACACTGATCCATCAACAGTCTTTTGGGGCAAGGAGATAGCTTGGCAGTGTAAGTGCCTGACTGGCAAGAGAAAGGTCCTGAGTTTGATCTCCAGTACAAAAATGTCTTTCATGCCCACAGCAGTTTTGTAGTGGATTGCTAATTGGTGGTCAACTTGTTACACCCAGCTGAATTTAACTATCATTCAGAAGGCCCACCTGAGGACTGTTGGCAGCAGCATGAGAGGCAGAACGCAGAAGTTGTTGGAATACTACTAAGGGAAGTTGTTTGGAGAAGCTGTTGGAGCTAATGGAAGGTGCTAGTTCTCTTGGGCCATTCTGCTTGAGGACCTTGTCATGCTGGCTTTCCTGATCAACTTGGCTGTTCTTATTGGAGGACGAGCTCAGGAACTTCACTGTCTCTGAGAATGGTTGTGGTTCATTTGGGAGGAGCTCTGGTCCTCATCTTGAGCATCATGTCCTGGCTTCAGAGGGAAAGATGGTGCATTCTTCTGTGAAGAAGCTTGTTGCATTGGGTTTCTTCTGGGAACTCAGCTTTCCTCATAGCTGGAGGAACTCTGGAACTTACTGTTGCTGAGGATGGCTGTGGTATCTTTAGGGAAGCTCTGTTTCTTATCTTGAGCGTCGCCTCCTAGCTTCACTTTGAATCCCTCATCCTACTAGTACAAATCCTTCTAGCTTCCTCCACTGACCTTTGGGCCTTCCCAGAAAGATCTGTGAAGCAGGCCTGCATTAGATATTGATATGGGCTCTAGGTCTCCAGCTAGACTTGTGAAAGGCACTGTTAAGAGCTTTAGGTTTTCAGCTGGAGTCATGCAGAATATTAGAATCCAGAACCTAAGCTGGATTCTTTGGTCTTTAGTGTGTGTACAGATTTCCTGTACTCTTTGATATGATTCTTTGGGTGACTGATTATAAAATAATCTTGTAAAATGTATCTGTATTGTTCACCTTGCAAAATCTGAAACCACAATAAGTTCTCAAAGTGCAAAATGAAAACATGCAGTGAGTTTCAAGCACATGAAGCAAAAGCATGTTTATTAATTATCTCTTTATAGTGGTCAAGTAAATAGAAAACTGTTCCTTAGAGACAACAGGTTCCTGACTGCAACTTGAGGATGAATTCTTATGCCAATATGCCTCAGCCAAATGAAAAACAAAAAGATTCAACTTATCTCTAGAACTATCTACTTTAAAACAATGGAAAAGAATTAATTACACTGAAATTATGTTACTGTAAACAGATCAAAGACAAGTTTTAGAAAAACATTGCTTTGTTCTTTTACGAATTAGTAAACATCACTTTTACTACTAACAAATTTGATGAATGATACTTAAAAACACAAATATTTCCAAAGAAAACTATGTAATCTCTCAAAGTACAGATGAAAAACTAACATCTTAAAATGCAGACATGTGCAATTTGTAACTAGCCTTCATTTCTACACCAAATACATTACCCTACTTTGGGATATTTTTAAAGCACAAAGATAAAATGTGCTCTGTCCATTCTGACTTATTGTAATGTTCTTATTTATAACCACCATCTGTCAAAGATTATCTTATTTATACCAAGGGAACATCCATTAAATGTTCATCCTCTTCATCTAAGAAATGTGCTGATATATAAGAGCAGGGACCTATCTGAGGAGATCTCAGTGTTCATCATTTTATTAGCACATCTCTGATGAAATAGAATAGAAACCTAAAGTTTACACCTAAAGTATAACATGCTTTTCAGGCTGAAGAGTGTGATGTCTGAGGGCTGATATTAATTTACACTTCAGAGACCAATGATTTAACTTATGCTATCTTGGTAACAAGCAGTTATCACTTATTTTGTTTGCCCTAAAAATAGTAAAATTTTGCAAAAGGAAAGTTTGTTAAAATATAGCAGATACCTGCAAGAATTTAGGTGGAAATAAAAAGCTAATGCTAGCACAACCACTGAGGGGGAAAATTGTTTAAATTGTTCTTTTTTGCATGAAAGTTCCTGTCTTCTAGACTAGTTAATCACTGCTTCATATTTTATGCTTTATTTCCCTGAATTTGGAAGGAAAAAATGCACAGGTCACAGTCCTTAAAATATTCATGCACCTATTCTCCATACAACAGTAATGAGAAAATTGAACATTTTGTACAATTACAGGAAAGACTATTACAAATTCCAAGTTGCATATGCACAAAAAATACCTAAATGCAAGGAGAACATAAAGCTCCCCCTTTATTTTGTAGATTATCCAGCATGACGCTTGATATAGGCAGTGAAAATACTTAAAAGCATTGCTTAACAAACCTTAGATATAAATCTAAACCAAAATAAAACAAATGAAACTTTTACCTTAAACAGTGAAATAGAACATAACACTTTGAAAACAAAGTTTCATGACGCTATATCACAGCTGTTGGCTTGAATTGCCAACCTGCACTGCAAATGTGCATTTGGGATGGTGGCAGTCATCCATGGCAAAGTCCCCTGCTAGACTGTAATACATGAAGAAGAAAAAAGAACTCTATTTACAAGATTCAACTTATGTGTAGGCAGAGAAGCACTAACCACTTCAAAGAACACTTCTTGCCAAAGACTCTAAGTCTAAGACACAAATTCAAAATGATCCTTTTGCAATTTTTACAATTTCCTCCATTTGAAAAAGCTAAGTCTTAAGCAATAATTCTGAACAAACAAAAGTTCAACTAAACAATAATTTGGTAATATCAGAACACTTAAAACATCATGAATTAAAAAACATTCGGAGATAGAAAAAGTTAATAATTCTCATATGTAATTTTCTGAAACTAGAAAAGATTTACATATAATGCTAAAATATGAAAATATATCAAGATGGCATTACCTGTAATAGCTTCTGCACAGAGCTCACTCTGCCATTGTGTTTATAGACCACCTACTACCCCAACAAGGAAGAGGTTTAATTTTCTGATTCACCAAGAAGTATTACAATGTTGTAAAGAAATACACAGTTGAAAGAATAATTGCAATAAAATGCACCACCATCTTATTAGTAATATGTGTTAGATCTTCTTCAATACAAGTGTCAATAGAGTCTCCCATTTCCATGTTTCACCTGTCCTTAAGTTTGAGCTACTTTATTAAGTTCTAGTGACCAATAAATAGGTGGTAGATAGGGAGCCCCATCTGGGAACTTGGTTTTAAAGAAGACCCAAACTTCCTCTACTGCTCTGAATCCCAGTGCTTCATAGGGAGATAGCATCTAGCTGTACTGCATGATGAGGAATCATGCAAGGGAGAGCAGAGGAACCCAGCTAAAATGAACCCAACCTATCAGCCCCATGAGTAAAAGTAAAACCACGTTAGTCCTTCTAGCCTGAGTGAGATCCCACATCACTGCAGACATCTGTGTAGACACCAAGCATGACAGCACACCTATATTCTGATTCTAGCCAAATGACAGAATTATAAAAGCAGTAAATTACTACTTCTTTAGGTTAGTAGATTTTGGGATGGATGGTTATGTACTGATAGGTAGCTAACAACGTGAGGGAAACTCAATTATAAAGAGGTATAGTGTGTCTAACCCGATTAACCTCAAAATGCTCAGGTAATAGAGGTCAAAAAGTCAACTCCCCTAAATTTTCATCCAGGGCCAATTCATAATGCAATGGAAAAATACAAGATGTATTCCCAAGTTTAATATAAAAACCTTTGGCTGCACCTGACTCATTTTAATCAACACAAGAGATAACTACATTATTGTACACATTAGCACCACATTCATTAAATCCATGGTGATCCCAAATCTTGCCCAGGTTCACATAGCAGCCCTATATACAATAAATGCACTAATTGATTTTTAAACATTACCTACATGTTATTTTCACAAATAAATATAAGCTAAACCTTCTCTGAAATACTTTATCTAATGTGGTTTGTTGTAGCTATTGTTATATTGAAGCCATAAAATAAGTGAACAGCATTTCTTTCTTCTATGAAACTGAATGATAAACCATTATTTGCATTCCTACTATTGATCAGTATAACAGAAAACCTTCTGTGATAAATACCAGTATTTCAACATTGGGGAAATAGTTTCTACATATAATCTTTAAGCTTTTGCCCACAGAAAACACATTATTTATTAAAAATTATGTTAATAAAATTTTCCATAGCCTCACAGCTTTATGCTTTTATTTCATCTCCCATTCCTCTTTCCCAGCCTTCTCTGGGTTCCTTTTGTTTTTTCATAATTTCCTAACTCTCCAAAAAAATAATATTTGAATCACATAATCAAATATAACATTTATATTTCTTGTCCTGTGCATCTCCAAGAAGAATCAATGTCTGCAGATTACTCAGCACACTTTGGCTCAATCTACAGTCTCAGCTAGTTATCAAAAAGGAAGCTTTAACATACATTAGCTAATTTTAACATTGCTTTAAATCTTTACACAGATGTCTCTAGAAGTAAAGAATGGAAGGGTCAGCTGAATAATTCAGCAGATTACAGCACCTGCAAGCTGGTGCAGGGGCCAGGGGTATGATCTCCACCCCTGACATGCTGCCCTGCCCCTGGGGTGCACTGAGACAGCAGTTGAGATTGGGCATGGTGGCATGTGCCTGTAATCCCAGCACTTGGGGGGCTGCAAACAGAATTACTATGAGTCTAATCTAGTAGTGACAACCTGAACACCCTGTAGATCCTTCCTTAAAATACAGTAGAAAGGAAGGAAAAAAGGAAGGAAGGAAGGAAGGAAGGAAGGAAGGAAGGAAGGAAGGAAGGAAGGAAAGAAGGAAGGAAGGAAGGAAGGAAAGAAAGAGAGAAAGAGAGAAAGAGAGAAAGAGAGAAAGAGAGAAAGAGAGAAAGAGAGAAAGAGAGAAAGAGAGAAAGAGAGAAAGAGAGAAAGAGAGAAAGAAAGAAAGAAAGAAAGAAAGAAAGAAAGAAAGAAAGAAAGAAAGAAAGAAAGAAAGAAAGAAAGAGAACTACGGAACCCTTCAAGTCTGCAAGGCAGAAAAACAAGTCAAAGAATAAAGAACAGGGTCCTAGCACCACAGAAAGGTATATATGGGAGGTGTCAGTTTAGGAGAAAAAACCAGGCTAATGAGGACCCATGTTAACACAGACTTGAGGTCTACATTAGAAACATCAAACACCTCCCATGGGATGCCCTCAGGAATCTCTGTAATGCTTACTAACAATTTCTGAGAGGATATGCTTTTTTGGCAATGAACAAAAATGATGAATTTTGTCTCAAATTTAATCCAGGTTTGAAAGAAGACTTCAATGTCTGCAGATTACTCAGCACACTTTGGCTCAATTTACAGTCTCAGCTAGTTACCAATGTATAATTATAAGGTGACTTGTAAACTCAGGTCACCTTATAATTATAATCTTTTCAAACAACAACAAAAAACTGCTGAAGAGATCACTTTTCTTACATAACAAGTAAGCAAGTGATATTAATATTTGAGTCACCAGGAGGTCTTTCTTAAACATTGAAGAGGTACAAAGCCCAGAGGGATCCTGTACCAGAGGACCCTGGCAAGAGCTGATCATCTAGAGAGTTTATTCATCCCAGACAAAAATACAATGTTCTCACAGACAAGACAGAATATTCATCTAATCTGACATCTATATAGTTCACATACTTTTTTGAGAATGTTTTCAGAAAATTGCCTGATCTATGTTGAAAATAATATATGTTGGAAAAGCAAAAACAGTGGAGTTATTTTATAGTCTTTTATCATGTGGATATTGTTTCTTACTTTACCCTTTACTCTTCCCTTTTCATTAAATTGAAGTGAAAGACAAAGAATTTTACAAGAAAAAAAGGGGGGCTTCTATACACTAGGCTCATGTAAGTTCATATATTATAAAATGTAGAATTATTAGAAGTGCATTCTGTTTTCTTCAACAGTCTGTTAGAAAAAAATCAATACATAATGTAATCAAATTTGTAGACATTATTAAATATGTACAATTATCGCATGGTAATATTTCCTTCTTTCATATAAGAAAAAGAAAAACAGATTTTCAGTTAACTATTAAGCTATTGAGATGCATTTTTATTCATTTATTTGTTTATTTATTTATTTTGGCAGAATCAGGGATTGAACTCAGGCCCTTGCATTGGCAGGTAAGCACTTGTTCTACTGAGCCATCTCCTCAGCCAAAGATGTATTTTATTAATAGATAAGTTACCCTCTTAAGATTACATCTTTTCCTTTAATGTTTATTCACTCAATTGGTTTATCTACAAGTCTCAATAAGAATTTAATATATAATGTGCATAGTATAATGAATATAAATACTATATCTTTTGTACAACATCAAATTAACCAGTCAGTTACATTTTTTATTTTGTAAGGAGTAATTAATGCTTCATTTTTGTGAAATGCTTTCTACAGCATTGTAGGATTTCATAGTTTTGATTCCCTGTCACATGATAGAGCTCCCTCCTATCACTTATGATAATTGAAAATGGTGTCACATTTTACATTTGCCCCCTTAATACTTGAATACTCCCTCAGTTAAAAGCTACTAAATTATTTTTATAATTACAGAGGGAAATCATCTTCACAAAACCAAAAAGCAGTGGAACTGCTATACTTAACTTGAAAATCACTTCTGCAACTATACTATTAGAAAGTTGGGAGGAGTTTTATGATCTCATAACTACATCATATAACTACGTTAGTCTTTTTTTTTTTTCTGTATTTTAGAGAAGGGTCTACAGGGTGTTCAGAGTCTCACTACTAGATCAGACTCCTACTGATCTGCCTGTTTACACCTTTCCAAGATCTGGGATTACAGGCCCAAGTGCCACCATGCCCAATCTCAACTACCATCTCCCTGTGCCCCAGGGGTAGGGATGGAATGGCAGGCCTGAGGACTAAATCCCTAGCACCTGCACCTGCTTACAGATGCTTTAATCCTCTGAGCTATTTGGCTGGCCCTAGTCATTCTTACGGTAGTAAGAATTTTGTATTTGTACTATTGCAGAAAATTCCCAGGGAAATCATACTAAAAGTAATGCCTATATTATGGTCTGTTTGTGTATTATTTTAAACTCTCTTTTCTTTTGGGAAAAGCAATATTTAATTTACAGTCAGCAGGCTAATTTATCCTGCTCAATATTCTACTTTGTGAACAGGAAGAAAACTAACATATTATATACCTGCTCAAAGACATATTAATCACTGAAATCTGCATCTAAAAACTGGTTACAATATTTTTAATAGGTCTCCCCTTTTCTTTAAATTGAAGTGAAAGACAAAGACTTAGAAACAGAATTTTCTAAAAAAATTCAATTATTGATTCATGAATTTCACAGCTCATAATGTTATGAATTTAATAAACATTTCAGAAAACTATAAATCTAAAATAGATGAGCACCTCAATATTTGCAAGCCAATAGAGTCCTTGTATCTATAAATTTCATTGTGGATAATCATGATTTATATAAAATAGAGCAGTGATATTTCAAATAACAACTACGTGTTACACACAAACTAGACATAGGAAGGGCCATAGTGTAAAAATATCTTAAATCATACAAACTATGCCTACACCAACTTAATTATGTAATTTTCCTCATCTCTCAAAGAGAAAAAAAGAAAATAGCACTACTGAGCTATTTAGTCTGCACTACACCTTTCTCATGCTAAATACTGTGTAATTTCATTTATTTATTTATTTACTTACTTATTTTGATACAGGGTCTCACTATACAGTTCTGACTCATAGTGATCCTCCTGTCTCAGCCTCCCAAGTGCTGGGATTAAAGGTGTGTGCCAGGATGCCTGGTTTTGGGACCAGTATGGCATGCAGTACTGGGGATCAAACTCTAATGCTTGCACTTTTCAGGCAGTCACTTAGACTGTGGAACTAACTGCAGCCCCTAAATGCTTTGAATATTTCTCACCTGTCTTTATGACTAGCCAGGACATTATCTGTACCATACAGGTGATCAAGATGAACCTCAACAATATCACACTACCCATAAAAGTCATGCAGTAAAAGTCTTGTTTTCCTGGATGAACAAAAACTCTCAGTTGACGTTACACTTCCTTATGTGAAAATTACCAGTTTTGAGCAATTTCAGGTGAGTGTGGTGTGGTGTGGTTTGGTGAGACAGGATCTCACTATGTAGTTGACACTGGTCTTGAATTCATTATGTAGTCCAGGCAGTCCTCAAACTCATCGAGATCTTCCCACCTCAGTTTCCTGAATGGATTATAGGTGTGCTTCACCACACCCAGCAGGAAACAATATTCTTAATTCCTACTCTTTCTAGGAAAATATTTAGCACTTAGAAGTAACTTGCAACATGTGCTCCATAATTCATTCATGCATTCATTCAATTAATACATCTATCCACAACAAGTTATATGAAATCATTTTATTCCATCATGCAATAATTTTCTACATGCTAAAATCATGTAATTTGTTGTGTGCAAAATAACTTTTACAGAACAGATGTTAATTGCAAGTATATGCTGATCCTACTAAAAGAATACGTAAAATTATAAAAAGACTTATAAAAAGTCTGCATAACAGACATGTACATAAATAATTATAACTACCCCTACCTGCATTCACAGTTCCTTTATATATGTTTAGCTGTAAACTTCCTCAACATAATAAACAATTAAAATTTCACATTGTTCATTGTAAGTTTTGTCTTTTAAAGTAGTGATTATCCTATAAACACTCCTATATATCCAATGCTTAAATTATGTTTAATATATACATGCTTAATCAAACAATATAAATATGACTCACTCTGTGGGGAAGTTTATGATGAAAATTATTGCTATAGTCTAATGATCACATATTATGATCATTAGACTATAGCAATAGTCAATATAATGTTACTTCATACATCAATATAATGTTACTTCTTATTAAAATAAAACACAATGAAATCTATTCCTTTTCTGCATTTCTTTTGTTATTTTGAAGTTTGCAATACAATTTCTCATATCATTACAGCAATTTTTTATCAAGAGATGCCCCATCAAAGCAGAGCAGTGATATTCGTGCTTCAAAACATGAGTATCCAAGTTTGTGGTTTGTCTAGGCCACCTAGAAGAATTTTCTTGAGCTATACGTAAAGTACAAGATATTGCTCATGCAACAAAAGTAATGAACCTTAAAAAACATATTATCACATTTTCATGGCAGTAATATTGTACATAATTATAATAATACCATGAGCAAAGACTTACTTCATGCATTTTTGTACTTTTTATACCATAGCTGCTAAAAATACCCATTTTAATCTCCAAGTTAAATGTTTAAATAAAAGAACTGACATGTCTGTTTATCACAATAAACCCCTGTGCTGATAAGCACATGCAGGTATATAGCTTGAAGTGTTACTTTTGGTGACTCCTGTGTGTTCCTTACCAGGCCGCATCAGTGCACATAGCCCTGGATATACACAGGATCCACCCAAATGATTGCATGGCCAACACCTGTGGCATTCTCTGCACATCCACCTTAAAACTGATTTTGGTTTTTTATCTATTTAGCCTGTTCTGGAGCCCTAATAAACTCAGTTATGAGAAACATCACTAAAAATCATACATTAAAGTTGAACTTTGCCAAAGTCATGGAATGGCATTCCTAGTCTTAAAGGCTGCATGTGTTCATGGGTTGCGAGATGGATACAGCTGTGTCAAAGTGTTAATTGTGCTATGCAGTTAAAAATATACCTTGGCTTGTCTGTCTTTTAAGTTTCATAACAATTTTGTTAAATAGGCTTATACATGAAAGTATTGAAGTTTAAGGATGTTGTGTTCCCAGTCTCAAGCTCAAGCAGCTAGTTATAAGTCAAAAGAAATCATTTTTCTTTCCATCAGATGAAATGAAACACAACACACAAGTTTAATATTCTATGAAAATAAAATTATAATGTATTGTTACATTAACCATAGATGATCGATACAGAGGAATGTCACTCTTTTAGTTCTCTGATATTTTTCATGTATTGACATCCTAATCTGAATTTGAGAAACATACTGACTTCACCATAATCCTTTCTTTATGCCAATTTGGAAAATAATCTATACTGGTAGCTGTAAAAAGAAGTGCCAAAGAAAATATGATCCATCAAAAGAAGGGAAGCACAGGGAGGGAATAGGGAAACACAGGAGGAAGGGACAGAGAAGATAAAACAAATATCCATGAGGAGGGAGGCATTTTTTGCTTACCAAGAAGCAATAATTATACTAGCACTCCATGAGTTTCATAGTGATTTTACAGTGGCTCAAATTAATGATACCTCACTATATCCTGATAATTGTAAAATTAGGGACACTACAGTATATGTTGAAAATAAGCTGTTCTCTTGTTAGCAGTATTAGGATACCCTAGAGAATGAACATTTGCCAGTGTAATGGGCAGGAGAAAAGTCATTATATGGTGAAAAGCTTCTATCTCAAAACACATAGCACTGACATCATGCCTGGAAAAACTACTTGTCTTAGCAGGAGTTCTCTCAGAGCTGGGGATGAAGCTCAATGGTAGAGAACTTGCCTAGCATAACTGAAACCCTCAATTTGATAGCTAGCATCCACTATCATCCTTAAAAAGAAGGAAGGATGGAGAGAGGGAGGAAGAAGGGAAGGAAAGAAGAAAGGAAAAATGGAAGGGAGGAAAAAAGAGCCTTTTCTATGTTTGCTATCAAGTGTCTATTGACTGAACTATTCAAATAAGTAGCAAGTAATGAAAAAAACTACTATTTTATATTCAGCAACATAGTTTTCTTAAACGAATCACTTCAAGAGAAAAGGATGAAAACAAAAAATGTATAACATGAGACTAGCAGTTAATGCCATTTTTCAGATAGAAAATAAAAACTCCTGAAAAATAAGTCTTTTAAAAACTTACTTTTTTTTCCTGTATTTTAAGGAAAGGTCTATAGGGTGTTCAGTGTCTCACTACTATATCAGACTCCTAGTGATCCTCCTGTTTTCAGTCTCTCAAGTGCTGGGATTGCAGGGGTGTGTCACCACGCTCAGCCTCAATGGTAGTCTCAATGGTAGCCTGGATACACCAGGCCTGGGGATTGAACTCCCAGCCTCTGTGTCTGCCTAAGCAGGCAATTTAGTCTGCTAAGATATTTGGCTGGCCTTTTTACTGTCTTTTCAAATTATCAAAATATATCTAGAGATATAGCTGTTTTTCCTGCTTTTTCTCCTGATATTATTAAAATAATATGGCTTCTGTACAGCCAGAAGCCATACAAACTCTTGCATATGTATGTATATATATATATATACATGTACATGCACAAACATATACTTGTTCCAACCAGAAGCCATACAAACTCTTGCATAAGTGTATATACATACTTGTACACACACAAATATATATATATATATATATATATATATATATGTTCCATGAAAACCATGTAGGTAGATAATAGTTAGGCAACACTAGGTACAAACAAAAATTTTATAATTTTTTTAAAAATTTGCTCAAGAAAATGTGTTAAACAAGGAAGATCAATTACTCTGTTAACTGAGCCAACTTTAAAGTCACAGAAGGAGAAATTGAATAAGTGGTCCAAAAGTTAATTTATATTTTTTCTATTATAGCATAGAATTTTATGTTAAAGTGAAATATGCTATCTATATAATATATTAAGAAACCTAGAATTAGAGGTATTTAATTAAAAATTCACACATCCTAAGGGACTGACTGCTTAATATCTGGAGGTGAAGTTTGATTTGGTAGGCTCATCCTTTCTATCTATTCATCTTTCAGGCTAAGTACAACTTTAAGATAATAATGAACTGGCTGATCATACTGTTTATACAAACTACTATTCATTTTTGTGTACTAAAGCAAGCATCATGAGACTTGCATTATTTTGTCATTTTTCACATAGAAAGCAAAAATTCCTTAGAAAACAGGAAGCTTTTTAAAATCTATTTTTTGCTTTGAAATGATTAAACATATCTAAGGAAATGACTGCATTCTACGATTTATGATACACTTTTCATCAATGACATTTCTCTTACCTATGAAATACAAAATTAATAGCTATTAAAATATTTTTTATTTGGTGTATAATTTATTTCTATCAAGCAAAACAACCAACATCAGGCAATACTGTGTAAGGTTCTGAAAAGGTACTGTAGTAGGGTTAAAGTACAGGCAATAGTTCACAGATCTTACTCAGCTTCTACCTTCCATGTATCTGAAACAAAGTAGGATTTTAGTATTTGTTGAACAGCTGAATAAATATACTCAAAATCCCATTTGGCCATTTTCCTAATAAGGGCATTGTGCTAACCTATATCTAGAGTGCTCTGCTCTGATACTGATTTTTCTAAAGTTTGATCCCAGGGTACTAATCCCACAACTGTCCTAGAATTAATAAATAAGAAGATAAGTTACTGAATAGTTTTGAAAATTCTTATAATCCACTATGTACACATAGCACACAACAGAGGAAGCTAATAAACCCAGCCAAACAGAATTCTCAGTGAGGAGTAAACAGTGTGAGATAGATTTTTCTATTATGAATTGACCGCTTGGTATATGACCATGGGCAGCCTTCTTGAACAGCTTGAATCTCTCTTTATACATGGATTATAAAAATATTATTGGAAAGAACCAAGATTATATAGATGAATTACTTAACCCATTACTGATATATGAAAAGTTAATAATAAACACTATTATACTGCTATAATTTAGAATCATATCTAAAGTACTTTAAAATTGTTCACTTCAGTGATTGAGCTTTACTTTCTATGGATGAAGCTATCCTTTTTCATTAATTTTTAGTATTTATTAGTTCATATTTGTAATTCATAATGATTACATTAGTATAGGAAATTAGAACATGTGTATAATGTGTATCAATTCTTTTTTCCTTTTATTTGGCTAGCATCATTTTCACTTATTTATAAGTCATTACAAAGTTAATTATCATAGATACAGAGTAGCAACCAAGCAAATAGTCCAAAAACATACACAACCAAATTGACAATTACATGAAATCTTGGGTTTTTTATATCACTTATCCCAACTGCATTCAAAAACATTAAAGTATTTCCTAAATACAGGCACTAATGACAGTATTTTAAAGATCAGGCTTTGGAGGAAGACACATGAGAAGTTAAGTCCCATGTTTACCACTTGAAATATTCCCATTTGCAATCCATTGATTAATCATTACATCAAATTTACCATTGCAATAAAATTCACTGTCCTTCCCACAAGGATGTCATGTGGCCTCGGAACTCTCCTGCCTGTGCTAAGCTTCTCCTACTTAGCACTGCCTGCTCCAGGGCCCTCACAACCCAGGCTGCACTTCTCAGTACCAGAGCCTGGAAGCCCACACACTTAGCTACAAGTGCCACACCTCTCGCCCCAAGGAAAGCCTCAGGGGTTGCAGAGATTGTGCACAATAGTTAATCAGTCACGTTGCCTCAGGTAATAACAGGTTCTCTCCAAGTTTGTGCATTGGGGGAGCATTAACACTGCTTAGAAAATACTCAGGTTATACTTGCTGATGAATTACATGGCCCTGACTGATGTGACCAATTAACAACTTTTCAAAGATGTTGCTGAGTGTGTGACAGCAATTTGAAGAGGCAAAATATATGTGCATGAATAATTTCTAAAATTGGGAAAAAAGACCCTTCTGCAAGTCCATGCTAGTTATCTGAAATAACAAAGGTGAAGTATAAATTATGTGATCCACCAAAACCTGAAATAAACATGCTTTGCTACTCTGTGATTTTGGTCTTTATCCCAGCCTGACCCATTTCTTTAGACTGCACCTTAAAAGGCTCTCCCATGGAGCTTTCACTGAGCATACTTTAATCCATTTTCTTAAAAATCGCTAGCAAAATCACTAGGGTCTTGATGTCTTATGAAAACTCTTTTGTTTCAAAAATGGTAGATGAAAATATAATCTTCAGTAAGTGTAACTAAAGTATTTTATACCTGCAGAGTTGATTGGTTCCATTGGAGGACAGCAGAAAAAAATATATGTTCACATTTTGAAAGTTCTGTTCTGCCAAAAACAGAACTTTCTTGTCACCTTAGTGTGTTCTTTGTGAATTTAGTAATTCAAATATCCTTCTGGTCTAAAACAAATTTCCAATCCTCCCTTTGCCTTGCTTAATTACTCCACTTACATACATGGAGACTTTAGCAATATTACCAAACATTACACTTAAAAGGCAAAATTAGATTATTAAAAGGCTGAAATGTAATATATACTATTCATATATTTAGTTTTACACATCACAGTAATTAACATTACTTGTAAAATTACTTTCTCCATTAGATTCATTTCTAAGTATTTGTTTGATGCTATTGTGAAATGTGGTTTCCTAATTTCCTTCAGTGAGTCATTTACACATGCATAGGAATGCTATTGATTTTTGAGTACTGATTTTATATCCTGATTTTCTACTGAAATTCATTATTGAATGTAGGAGTTATAGTGGAGTACTTGGGATTTTCTACATATCATATTATGTCATCAGCAAGAAATAATATTTTAACATCTTCCTTTGCTATCTCTATTGTTTATATTTATTTTCTTTGTATAATTGCTCTGGCTAGAGGTTCTTGATGTATATTGAACTGGAGTGGTTATTCTGGACATCCTCGTTTTGTCCCCTGATTTTAGAGTGAAAGCTTCGAGTTTTTTGATCACTTAACATGATGCTGGCCGGCTAAAATAAAGACATTCTATTCCAATTTTCTTTGATTTTATTTTTTTGGTACCATGATTGGGTGTTGAATTTTTGTATAATTCTTTCCTGCATCTATTGAGATGATCATGAGGTTTTTATTCTGGGTTTTATTAATGTGGTGCACTGTATTTATTGATTCATTCATTCATTCATCCCTTGGATGAATCCTTATTGATCACCGTGTAATATCTTATAGATGATTTGCTACATTCTGTTTTTAGCAACTTATTGAGAGTTTTCACATCTCAGTTCACTATAAAAAATGGACCTGCAGCTTTCTGTTTTGGTTGTATCCTTCTCTGGTTTTAGTACCAGGGTAATGCTTTCTTCTGAGAATGACTTTGGGAGTACTGTGTCCCTTACAGTTTCATTGCAGAGTTTGAGGACTATAGTATTCTGAAAAATGAGATGAGAAAGGATATCAGAAAATCAACTAATATAGAGAATATGGCTACACTGGCAAAATTATTTTACAGATGTAATGTAACGCCAGTCACTATACTTCACAGAACCAGATGTGAATCCTAAAATTTACATGGAAGCAGAAAGACCTAGAATAGTAAAACCAATTTTAGACAACAAAGGCAAGGCAGAGGGCATCATAATCCTTCATTTAAAATTAAATTGTAAAGCTACAGTGATTAAAAACAGCATGTTGCTGGCAAAACAAATCACTGATCAAGGATCAGTGAAATGCAATAGAAAATGCACAAACAATTTTAAACACACTACTTTACCGTATCTTTGACAAAGGGACCAAATATCTTTACTAAAAAAAAAAAAACACCTGTTTAATAAACGGTCCTTGGAAAACTAGCTTTCCATACACCTAACATTAAAGCTAGACCTACATCTTTCATCACATACTAAACTAAAAATCAAAATGAATCAAAAAGCTAAATATTAGAACAGATAATATCTGATGAAAGATAGAACAGAAAATTCTTAAAACCGTAAGTATAGGCAAGACTTTAAGAATAAAATCCTAATCACACAGGAAATATTACAAAGACTCAACAACTGGATTATATTCTATTAAAAAGCCTTTGCAAAGCAAAAGAAACCACAGGGGAAAGAGACAACCTGCAGAACAGAACAGAAAAAAATCTTACCAGCTATTCCTCAGATAAAGGACTAATATCTAGAATATATAAATTAAAAAAATCAAAACCCCGAAACTAAAAAAATCCAAAAATGGGCAATGGAAACAAATTGATATCTCTCAGATGAAGAAGTATAAACAACAAAAAAATATGAAAAAATGTTCAATATCATTGTATATTCAAGAAATGAAAATAAAACAGCTCCAAGATTCCACCACACTCCAGAAAGAATGTATGTAATTAAGAAATAAACCAGTAAGAAGTCTTTGAGAGGCTGTGGGGAAAAGGAACACTGTTGGAGAGAATGTAAATTGGTACAACCACTATGAAAATTGGTATAGAGATTATTCAATAAATTAAACCTAGATATTCCATTAGACCCAGTGATTCCCCTTAGATATCTCTTTAAAATAGTTAAAAGCAACATGCTACATCTATAGTAACACAATTTATAGTAGCTAAATCTTGGAAATAGCTCAAGCCCATCAATGGATAAATGATGAAGAACATTATGCTTTTCACATACAGTGCGGTACTACTCTGCCATAAAGATAAACTTGAGATACTTTAGGTAAATAGATATTCCTTGGGAATAACTGTGAGTGAAATAAATTGGACACATGTTTAAATATTGCAAATTTCTCTTGTATGAGAAACCCAAAGGGTAAATAAGGACCAAAATAGAGGTTAAAAAATATATTGAGAAGAAAATGTTTAAATGGAAAGGGGAATAAGAAAGGTGTAGAAGGGGAAGGAAGAAGAGAAGAAAGGGAATAGGGAGAAAATGAAAGAATGGAAAGAAACAAAGTTTGGGAGAGAGGAAGAGAAATTTAAGGAAAAGGAAGGGAATGGGGAAAGTAATTTGAATATATTGTGTACAAGTACAGAATCATTATGTTGTGATCATTATATATGTCAAAAATACACCAATCAAATTAATTTAAAAATTGTAAAATTAAGATAAGATTGCTTTCAGTTCAAGTGGTAACACTACTTACTTCATAAGATTACCATTAATCATTAATTTAATAAGTACATTAAGTATAAAGTTGTTAGAACATAGTCGGTAAGCAATGAATTTCAGCTATTTTTTGTTATTTTGTTTGTATTATACGGAAGGGACTATAGGGTGTTCAGGGTCTCACTACTAGATTGGACTCCTAGTGATCCTTCTGTTTACAGCCTCCCAAGAGCTGGGATTACAGACACACCCCACCACGTCCAGTCTCAATCACACTCTCAGGTACCCTAGGGGGAGGGCCAGCACATGAGTCCTCTAACTTTCTCCAATTGTTTTTATCCATTTAGTTCACTACATGTTTCACTTAGCTTACACACTGCTTTTAATCATTTCAAACAACAGCTTGACGCCCAACCCCTCAGTTATAATCTCTTCTGTCAGGTCTTTGGTAGAAATTCTGAATGAGAATCCCCATGCTTGCAGAGGACCCATTTACATATAGGTAAGACTGGAACTGATGGTATCTCCACCACTAACAACTGCCTTCTCCACAGCACTGACAGAACTGCTTTCTGTACTTAACCTAGTTCTAAGATTCTTTCTATAGAACCTCACTAGGTTGATGTAATGGAAGCTTCACTTCTATGTTTGTGAGACAACAGATGAATTCTATTGGCCATCTATCTAAACCTGCTTGTGGTCTGTTCTATCAGACCACTGTTATGGTCTGTTCTAATACTCTGTATCACAGCAGTATGTGAGGTTCTCTTCCTTCATAAAAGAGAGACTATGAATTTCCACAAATGAACTAAGACTGAGTTCATTTCCTTCTCCCTTTCTAGTCATGTGCATATAATTTTAATCTCTTCTATTATTTCTGGAAACTCCCAACTGTGTGTGGGAGCAGTGTGTGTGTGTGTGTGTGTGTGTGTATGTGTGTGTGTGTGATTAGAAATGGAACTCAGGTGATCACACCTGCTAGACAAATATCTTACCACTCATCTATATCCTTAGCCATTTTTTTTTAAATTTGAGATAGTTTCTCATTGCATTACCCAGGCTAGTCTCAAATTTGATCTGACTACATTAGTCTTTTCCATGACTTGGGTCACAGGCATATGCAACCATTACAGGCTCTTTTAATTATTTGTTAGAAATCAAATCCAATAACATTTTCCCCCTAAATTTTATATCTCTTCCCACTTCTCCATGGCTAAAAATATGGAAAAAAAGTGTTGTCAGTGTTGACAGTCTTTATTTCTTTTCTATAAATTCAGTAGAATTCATTCTGTACCCATTCCAATTATTACATGCAGAACATTTGTTCCCTACCCATACATTCCTCTGTTGAAACAATAATCCCAACATGAAGGTGGGACATGCAGGTGACAGTGAAGTCATAATGGTGAAGATCTCACGAAAAGGATTAGTGCAGTGTGAAAAGAAGGCAGAGACTATCTAGTTAGTGCTTTTACTTTCTTTAATTTTATTTTTTAAACTCATTAACTTTATTGAAATTCAATAATGATTTTGATAACAAATCAAAAACTGTAGATATATATTGAAATGTGAAAGATATAAAATGTAGACAGAGTAAATTTTAGAAAAATATTTCTAAAATAAATATATAACATGAGATTAATAATAGATTGCACATTGTAAAAATTATTCATAAATTTAAATAAATATAACAATCAAAATTGTGTAGGGGGCTGGGGAGATGACTCAGTAGAATAAGAGCTTCCTTGGCAAGCTCAAGGGCCTGAGTTCAATCCCCAGTTCCACAAAAAAAAGATACAAATTTAAATTTAAATTGTCTAAAATAAACATGAAGAGTTTACAGATCAGTCATATAATAGTTTAGTTAGTGCTTCTCTACCATGTAATTACATGCCAAAATGTTCTCCATAAACCAGAAGAGGATCTTAATAGAGAATCTCTATTTGCACTGATTGGACTTCTAAGTTTCAAAACTTTAAGACTGTTTATGTCACACAGTTTATAGGATTTAATTACAGGAGCTGACTAAGACACCAATCCATGACTTTCTACTCCTGTTTCTCCATGGATACAGCTCAGGTCACTAATAACAGTATGTCAGTACACTCAGGTCACAGAATTCTTTTTCAGATTGTCTTTTATTTGATTTTTCTGGAGCATTTCACAAGGTTGGCTACCATCACCTTTTAAGGCACTTCCTCGTTTCATTTTCAAACACTTACTGCCTGCTATCTTATTGTACCTTCCCCAGTTTGTTTTTTGTTCATTTATTTGTTTTGTTTTACTAGCAGGCAATTCTGATAGGGCCTTTTCTTTGTCGCACTCTACACTTATGAAGATGGCTTCCATTGTATCTCCATACTTACTATCAATATGTCAGACATTGTCATATCTACACAGATCTTCTCTATTCTTATCTTGGGATCTAGGTATCAAACATAATTATCAACTCCCTTATTGGTTTACACAACATGAACTTACAGTCTCCCAAGTCCAGGAAATAGCCTATGTGCCAGGAAGGCAAAGTAGACAAACACAAAACTTTCATGTATGTGTCAAAGAAATAAGTCAGGAAATATGAGTAAAAAGTACTGAAGGTATAAGTTGTGCTTCAACTTCATATGATTGAAGTAAGGAACATGAACATGAGATGAAATAAGAACTGAAAGTGCAAAAGAACAAAACATGCAGATATTTTGAGACAGAAGCAGTGGCAAATGGGAAGGTTGACATTTATCCTTCCTTTTCCTATTTACTTGTGTTCTGTAAAATATCTTTGCAAGTTCCTCCCCTTCATTGAGTTTTTAGCATGTACAATAACTACTCATTGTGTAGTATACACGTCTAATTTTTTCTGCTTATTTGTTTTCTTGGCAACAGTGTAAACTATTTTTTCACTTTATTATTCAAGTGGTACTAATTTTCCTGCAAAACTAATTTAATAGATCTCCTGAAATGTCTTTTGAAGAAACTAGGACATAAATGATAAGTAATGAAATAAAATTAAAATTAAGAAATGTGGCAATTGAGCTTCTTGATTTTGTACAGGGGATTCTGTCTAAAAGAGAAAAAAAATATATTATGCAAGGAATCCGGAGTGTAGCGGGCTGGTATGCCTGGGAGGTGAAGACATGGATTCACCCTGTTAAAACTCCACATTCAAAGAGCTTGGCAGTGAAACGCCTTCCAGATAACATTGTAGTTGGATAGTACACAGTTCTGACAGTTGGCTCTAGTGAATTCTTTCAGGTTTTTAAAACTTTTAATTAATGATGAGCATATGAACATAAGTCTTAATTAAGACAAATCTTTCTTTGCGTGAATAAGAAGTGCCAAGATATGAGAAGGCAAGACAGTTTCCATTTGAACTCATTCTATACTTTCGACATCTGAAACTGCACACGGCCCTCACCACAAGAAATTACTGTGTTTCTCATGAGATTCAGTTATTTTTTTCCAGTGAGAATTCTGATCTTGTAAACAGAACTATAAGGAGCCACCAGTCAAGAGCAGTTGGCACTATTCCAAGCACCATGGTCCCTGGCATCTCATATCTAATCCCTCAGAAATTTCTCTGAGATTTCCCCTCTCTAGACTCTGACCAGAGCACTTGACTTTGGGGTCTTATTCTACATATATGGTCCTTGTGGTCCTAATGGGATTGCAAGTTATTTTTCACAAGTGTTATTTAAAGAACCCTATATCAAGTTTTGGTTATATTTATGGTTTGAATCCATAATATCCATAACATCTTTTCTTCACCTCAACTGAATTGACTCAGGGAGACAAAAGCAAGTACAAAGACACATGCAAAAACAGAACACAGGAAAATGTACTATTTAAATGACTTTGTAGGAGTAGGAAGGCTTTGGGCATGAAAGGAGTCCAGAAGCAGAGGAGCTAAAGGACAAGGAAAAAGAATCAAAATGTAGTTGTGTGTGCACCACTTTCCCAATGTGAATGTAATTATTAGGTATTACAAATGTATACAAATAAAAAGAAATAAATAGATGATCCAAAGTTTAGTTTTTCATGCCTAAAATATGCAAGTGTATTAATCTTTTCAAAGAAACACATTTTCTTGAACCCAAGGTATGAAATTATTACAATCAAAGCAAATTAAATATATTAAATGCTGTGTAATTATCTCATTTATATGGCTAGGGTTATTAGCTTATATATGATGTCTTAAAAATACTTCCCATTTGCAGTAACATTTCAAACTGCAGATTTGATGCACCAACCAGGAGGAATGCCACAATTCCTGCTGTGCTAAACTTACTGAAACAAATAGAAAAAACACTTTATTGTGTTTTGGTCCTGTTTTACTATTTGGTAATTGGACTACCCTACAGGAAATACCCTCTGTTGTAATATATCACTGAGTTTCTATAGCAATCTTGTTTTGCTCTTCCTTTATATATTACACAAGGGTTTCTTGGCTATAATTTTTTGTCAAGGATAAAAATAAAATATTAAGAAAAGGATTTCTAAGACATTATTTGGAAATGTGTTTCAGGATCACTCCTAATTGTTCCTAATATCATAATTAAATGTATATTTTGACACTAGGAATATGGCTACACATAATGCTGTCCAAATATGTATGAAATGGAACTATTAATATGAAAAACAATAAATATTACTTTCAATTTAAAAAGATTAACAGTATATATCTTCTTATTCAAAGATTACAAAATTTTTCTTTCCTAATTATTAAAAGCAATATGAATAAGAAAATCAAAGTCTCTTCATCTACAGAATAATCTTCAAATTCATACTTAAAAATAATGATGTAGCGTTATATATAAGATGTTTATACATTTCTATGTGCTCCATGCCAAATAAGTAAGTTATATGTATGCCTTAGTATCCTAAAACCACTAATAATTTTTAGAAAATATTTGTAAAACTTCAACTCACTATTTGGATTGAACATACACAAAGTTCAAATTTAACAACAGATACTTCTATGCTCAAATATTTAAGGATCATTTTTAAATTGGAAATTGTTTTCAATGGAATTATTTAGTCCCTGAAGTAATATCATTCATATAAATGAATTTTAAATTGGAGGAGCTTTTGAACAATTGGGCTGAATAGTAAATAGTTTTATTTCTAGTGGCCGATGAAAAACTTATCATAGTTCACTGTAAAGAAAACAAATTTGTTTTGATATTCAGGGCTGTTTCTCTTAACATTAACTCTCATTTGATGTACATTTGAAGGATAAAATGAGCACATCAATGTGACACACAACTTGCAACTTTGCTGGAGCACCTGTTCTCATGTATGGCAACATTTAATGAAGATCAGAAATAAAGACACCAAAAGATGCTATTCACATAACATGCATGTTAGATTTTCTCAAGAGCAAACATATTTGTACAAATACAAGTTTTGAAAGTAATGAAGCATAGAGGTGCAGCTTACATCATTAAGTGTAATCTCCTAAAATCCTGTCCTAACACTCACTATTTCTGAGGTCTCAAGATACTAAGACTTTATATGAATTCATTAAGAAATATACATGAATGTATTTATTTCATAAAACTTTAATTAGGCAATCCTACAATGTAGCTTTGACTTTCTCCCTATAGAATCTCAAGTCAAAGTCATTTGACTCAGCTCACCCAGGTGTAGCACACTCAATGATACAGAACTATTTCCAGAGAAGAGGAAATTAAAGAAATTAGAAGATAACAGGTTGTATATTCTTGCTGTAAAAACAGAAACTTTAAAGGGCCAGCTAGATAGCTCAGTGGATTAAAGCACCTGCTTAGGCACACACAGGGCCTGGGGTTGGATCCCAGGCATGCTGTTCCAACCCTCCTCTCAGGGCATGCTGAGACAGCAACTGAGACTGTGCATGGTGGCACATGCCTGTAATCTCAGTGCTTGGGAGGCTAAAAACAGGAGGATCACTACAAGTCTGATCTGTGAAGTGAGGCCCTGTAGATCCTGCACTAAACACACACACACACACACAGCCAAAACACCCCCAGAAACTTTAGAAAATGTGTTTGTTTAAGTGGTCATAAAAAAAGGTTAATTAAAACTATTTAACTTTGCCTCTGAGGATTTTTTAAGCTACACTGTTGAACACTGAACTGAGTTGACAGGACTAAGTCACCTTGTTTCTTATAAGTAGACCAACTAGTAACAAAAATAGTAAATTAATTATTAAGTAATTAATAATTCTCACCAAAGTAGTGAATATCTCATTTATGTGATGTAACTTGAACATGTATTACCTTGGTTTCAAAAATACACAAATATTAATCTGGTATTTAATAAAATGTTTTGTTAAAACCAGAAAAGATATAGCTATGTTTTGATTCTTCAGCTAAAATACAAATTGAAAACCAAGGCTGACAGAGGTTAAATGGCTTACTAAAACTTGCAGTCAGTTCCAGGGGCAGAGTCAAAATTAAGTTATACTTTATATAAGGGCCACTCTTACTATTATACATTCTATGTTTTTTGAGAAATGTACATGAGTAACATGTACCTACAAACACATTCTCACCCACACTGCCCTAACATGGTCTGTTGTAAAACTGCTACTATTCATGCCTTCCTACCAAATCCCTGGCAATTCCTAATCTTTTTACTAACTTTATAGTTTTGCCTTTATCAGATTGTAATGTAATTGAAATAATATATTAATAAAATATCTCAGACTGATTCTTTCATTTAGAAATATGCATTTGTTTTGTCTTTTTATGATGCAATAATTCAATTATTTTTTACTGAATAATATTCTATTGTCTAGGTATAACACAATTCATTCAGCTTCTCACCTTTAATTTTTCAACTCGAATGTCATTCAATGATTTACAATAATATTATATTTAATTTTGTAAGAAATTTGCCTATTTGTCTTTCACAGTGGCTGCATCATTTGGTATTTGTACTAGCAATAAATAAAAGTTCCTATTTCCCGCACCATCTCTAGACTTGGGTGTTGCCACTGTACTTTACTTTGGCCATTTGCATAATATAGGACATTGGCAAATATTTAAAACAATGTGCCAATATAAGAGGAGCTACCTCTACAAGCTCTCAATATTAGCAGGTTTCAAAATGTTCTTACTCTATACCTATTATACTAGAATCACCTATTAGATATAAATTCAACACACACATTTCTCAAAACTAAGTAAAGTATTTGAAACTTTTCTTACTCAAAACTTCTGAAACATCATAGAATCTCTCTATATGAAATATAACTTCATTGTTAAAAGTCCAATAAATCATTCCACAATCAATATTTTAAACTCCAATCCAATACAAAAATACATTTAAAATTATACAGAATCACACTGCAGACATATTTTTCAATTACATTTTCCAAATTATAAGTTAAAATTCAAAGTTTATGTAAAAATGTATTATAATTATTAGCTACAACTAGTCCCTAAATCCTTTTAATTTTCAGTCAGAAAGTATCTAAGAATAATAACATAGATTGTAAATATATAGAGAGACAGACAGAGAGCATGAGAGAGAGAATAGCAGTGAAGACCAGAAAATCACTAACAATATACAAGCCATTTACAAAATTGATACTACTGTATCATCCCTTTCTGATGGCACTTTCTTCATTTCTTTATCAGTTTACTATGTAACTCCATTTACTTACTTCTTTGCCCCCTCTTTTTTGTTTTCATCCTCCTAGTGATTTTCTGTGTGGAGCAGAGTTCAGTGGTAGAGTCTGTGACTTCAGTCTTGTTCTAATCTTACCTTAAACTTAATAAATACATGCTGAAGACTCACAACACTTGATGCACATCACCAACATCCATTGAAACGCTTTCCAGAAGCCACGTCATGCACCAGTAATCCAGCCCTACACTAAAAGCTTTGAAAGTAGAGATTGCAAACTGTTCATTTGCCGTCCACTTCCCAACTTTGCACTTGATAGTTGTCAGACCCTATAACTGAACTAAATGTGACGATTAGGTACAGCAAAGCTTTCAGCTAGTTCATTTTAGTACACACACTTGTTATTAGGATCCTTTCTATATCAGTAGAAATAGAGTGATATTTAAAGGTATACCATTTGCATTATTGTGTGCATATACATAGATGTGAATAAAATTTACACTACATATATGTGTGTATAATGTTTAGATGTTTTCAATTTCTAAGTTTTCTTTCTTTTCTCTAAATTTCATCTTTAAAAACTGAATGCCATAAGAGTACTAGAACAACCTAGCCTTAGTCAAGACAAATTGATCTATCATGCCATAAACTCATAGTAATACAAAATGTAAATTTGTATTACAAAGATTTATTGAGAGTCTAAAAGTATTTGGCAATTCATTTAAAATGTATTTCAATATAGCATCATATTTCAAATGTATTAGCTGATATATACATATGCATGAGAAAGAAAACACAGCCACATGCACACAATAACATAGATATGTCCAGAAATAGTTACTCTCGTAGAATTAGGACAGTACACGTAAATACTGAGATAGTCCAGCTATCTTTCTGAAACTTTGGTATTGCTTACAGAAACACATGTATAATTTCTTCCTTATAAGGAGCTAGGCATTGCACTTGGAATGTGGTCCATATCTATAGCCCCAGCTACTTGGGAGGCTGAAGCAGGAGAATTGCAAGTTCAAACCCAGCCTTAGGAATTTAGTGAGACTCTATGCCAAGTTGAAGAAAACAAAGAGGATATAGACCCAGTGATGGAGCACATCTGGATTTAACTCCAGTATAGCAAAATCCAAACTAAGAAATGTGCAACAACAAAAAAGAGGTACTTTGGTGTATGCACTGAAAGAATAAATGATTCTTACAAAATTTTACATGAGAAAAATACAATCCTGAATAAGTTTGAATTGCATGACAAATCATGTATTAATATGAAATCCCAATATATTTTCCTTTTCATGGAATTATCCATCCACAGGGCATCTCTGTATCTGGCTCAAACTCAATACTCAATTATTTATTTATTTAATATAATTTTATTTATATGAAATCACTTATCTTTATATAACAAATAAGTTGTTTTTTCTTCATAGAGGAAAAATTCTTATCCTTTTTTCAATAGTAAAATTTGAAATTCTGATTCCTAAAATGTCTTTCACTCTCAGATGCTTAACTTTCAGTCTAATTTTTAATTCTGGGTCAGAACTATTTCAAGACACATTCCTTCCAAGAATAAAAAATAAATGATATTTGAGTGGATGTGGTGAGAAATAAAATATGAAGGAAATATATGACAATGACAAATAAATCCCAGGAAGTAATTTAACCCCATTGTAAATCATTTTTCTCCCCCAACTAAAAATAAAGAATAAGAAAGTGAGAAAAAGGATTACTTTTACCTCTTGTTGTAACATAAAAGAATATACTGACAAGAGAATGATTTGTAAGCAGTACAAATTCTGATTAAAAAATTATTTCTGTGGCTCAATCATAAATACCTATTTCCATTAAAAGTTGTTGTTTCGGAAGAACTTTAATAAATTAATACTATTACTTGACAACTGGGATCAATTCTTCTTGAAGAATTTCTGCACGTCAAAAGAAATTGTCAACAAAGTGAAAAGACAACCCACACATTTTGAAAAAATCCTAACTAATAAGCAATCAGACAAAGGTCTGCTGTCTAGAATATATAAAGAACAAAGATATAACAGGGCCCTCAATTTTAAAGACCCAGTTCAGAAATGGGCATCTGACATGAATACACATTTCTCAGAGGATGAAATTAAAGAAGCGAATAAATATATATAAAAAAAAATGCTCCAGATCGCTAGCCATCTGTGAAATGCAAATAAAAACAATACTGAGATACCATTTCACTCCAGAAAGAATGGCTATAATAAGGAAATCAACCAACAACAAATGTTGGAGTGGGTGTGGGGAAAAGGGAACACTTCTCCACTGCTGGTGGGAATGTAGACTGGTACAACCATTGTGGAGTTCAGTGTGGAGACTCCTCAAAAGAGTAGGACTGGAAATCCCACTCAAGCCGGCCAATCCCCTACTAGGAAATTTCCCAGAGGAACTGAAAACATTATATCATAGTAGTATATGTGTACCTATGTTTATAGCAGCACAATTTGTGATAGTAAAATCTTGGAAACAACCAAGAAGTCCATCGTCACATGAGGAATGGTTGAAAAAGATGTGGTATTTCTATGTAATGGAGTATTATTCAGCTATAAAGAATGATAAACTTGAAGCATTTATATTGAAATGGATGCCACTTGAACATATACTTGTAAGTGAAATAAACCAGACACACATGTGTAAATATTGTATAGTCTCCCTAGTATAAGAAGTCAAAAGAAGGAATACAAATAGAAATGTACAACAACTGAAAAGAATTGAGACAGATAATTAGGGCAAAGTGAATGGCATATGCTTCAGGTATTAATTAGCTTTTCTTCTGGATGGTTAACAACCTAAGTTTACAGATCAAAATTGGAAAAATAGAAGAGCCTCAAGGCCAGCCAACATTTTGGCCCTAGCCTTTCACAGTCAGCAAAGACTCAGGACATAGGAGAACCTGTACTGTAACATCATAAAACTCAGCTGTGCCCAAATTTTCTGATCAAGGAGATTATGGAGCCAGAGAGGAAAGAGACTGATGATCTATAGTGTGCTTGGGGAGAGTCACACATGGAGAGAACGCTTTCTCTCAGGCTCTCACAGAGAGCAAACTGGTCAAACATTGGCTGTGACTCATCCACATTGATGACACAGACAAAGGATCTACAGAGTAAGGTACAGGATAACAAGATAAACCCTGACGGGACTTCACTAACCTCAACAAAAACAAAAGCTACATCTTTTGTTATATAGGGCTTGATCTATCTTGGTCTTAACCATCCAGCAGATAAGTATGAAAATGAAGTATATAATGTGAGGCCATAATAATAATTTGAGCTGTAAATGGCTATAGTCAACAACTTCAGATAACTCACTAGTAATGTGAAATACTTGACTGTGCTAGATTGTGTCACCAAGTTCGGGCACCTGAATTGGTTTAATGACAATGGAGTGCCCATCTTGAACAGGTCTAGACAAAAGAATGGGTATACAAAGGAAGAATCATGATCTGTGTGTGTAAACAGTACAGTTAGGATAAATATGCCGTGCTTGTACATAATTCTGTGAGAAGCAAGATTTGCACTAATAGTGGTTGGACAGGATATTATGTAGGCTTCTAGTACTTTGGACAACCACTAGCAAGATAACAAGGTAGAAAGTATTAATTATTGAATCTGTGATATAATATAGCTATAAAAAATAAGATAAGTATATAGGTACACTCTCTTCATTCACTGATTAGAGACATCTGCTATAATAATGTTGTAAGTTTAATATCATATATGCCCCTTGTAAAATACCAAAACATTACAAAAACAGTTTGCATTTTATTAATTTATTGACGCTGTCCTGTTAATGTGTCTTGAAACTGTCTCATTGCTATTTGTTCTTCAATTAAATAAATAAATAATAAAGATACATTCTAGATACTAGTAAAAAGAATAATAATATCTTGAAAAAAATACTATTACTTGATCAATTACCCAGTCAAAATAGTAACACAACTGAACATGAGACAAGGCTATAAGATTAAAATTTAAAATGTACTAAATTATAATAAATTTCTTCAACTATTTGGAAAAATGTTATGAAGAATATGTGTGTCTATGTATAATTATATTAAATGTCTTACTAGGTATAGATATGTAGCTATGTAGATATTACAAACAATTGTGTTCCCTTTATTTAACGTAGCACATCTCCAGTGTAGTGCTCTTATCTCATGTCCTGGATAGAAAAAAACTGAAACCTTCTGTGAAGCAATGAAATCTATAAGAGAAATGACTCTAAGTTCAAATCCTGACTTTCTAGTTTTGCACCACCTCTCTCATTCAAACTTTATTTACCTAGTTGCTGTTTAAAGAGGTGACACTGAAGGTAGAGCTGAAAGGTAGGAAACCATTAAGGTGTGGAAGAGCTAAGTAGAGGTGAGATACAGGCAAACATAAGTGCCACAGTTGGAAATCTCAGGGACAGCAAAAGATGGTTTTGAAGGGAGTGAAACCTTTCCAATTATCATGTTATCAAAACTCAGATTGAATTATTCCCATTTCACTGAGTATGTGTTTATTTACAAAGAGCTGTAACCAAATAATATCTAGAACATCAAAAGCACAATAAAAGAATTTTTGAAGGAAATCAAAGTATCTTGTATGCTATTTTGCTTCACTCTGATAATGTTTTTCAAAAATCTTTTGTATATATTATACAAAATGTGATCATGTTTTCCAGATGTGTTGAATAAATACTGATTGATTAAAATTTTTAATGCAAGTACTTTAGATAGTTCTCTTGGTACAAAAATTATACAGGACTTAAAATAATGGACCAGAGAATAAATTTTGATCAATATTTTCCCAATCACTACTAGACTCAGACAGGTATCACAGTTGATTTTTTCTTATTTAGAGCTGAGAATACTGGTTAACAAAATATAGAAATACTGTGCTTGTATGACACTATGGTAGAGTAGGTCTAAACTACATTGCAACATGTTACCGCTTCATAATTCATGCAGTTCTTCTGTGGTAATTGCATATGTTAGATATAAACCATAAATATCAGATACTAATTATAAATTCACTGGCACCGATAACCTATTATTTGTCTTGGATGCATCCTGGTAATTTGCAAGCTAGATTATCTCTTTAGTTCTTAGTCATGCTTTTGTAAGTGGGTGACTGTCTCATATGTAACTTATTATATTTCATGGTACAACCCAAAAAGTGGGAGACATGATATATAAGCTAATGTTCTATAATTGTGTTAATGAAAGCAATTAGAAGAGCTTCAGAGTATTTTGGCATTACACTATCAAAGTCAATTATAAATTATTAATTTTTCAAATAATTCTTTGCAATTTAAGCCAATCAACTTGAGTTGTTATTTTCTAACCTGGGGACAGCAAAACCACAATGTGGCCATACTAAGCCATCTTTTTGTAAATACAATTTTTCTGAAACACAACTACTCTCATCCATTTATGTTATTTAGGCTAGATAATCACATAACTGAGAACACTGAAAATATATGATCTGGGGATTTTTATATGAAAAACTTTGCTTAACTCTGGTTTATACTACTAAATTATTATGTTTTTCAAATGCAGCAATAATTTTTTAAGAAGTATCTAATCTATCACCTGACAGAATGACACACTTTTTACCCTAAAATAAAATTAACACAAAAATACCCCAATGAAAGGAATTTGTATAGGTCATCCTAACTTTTAGGTACATTGAGTAAGAATATCCATTAATGTTTTTAAATGTAACATATTGATAAATGAAGAACAGCAAATATTATAAGTAGATATCATCATATATCTTCCAGAAGAGAAGATAGAGAAAAACAACAGAACTAGCTATTATATTTTAGTACACTGCAAAATATATTCAAATTAATTAGAATGAGCAATAACAAAAAATTATAATGCACATATAAACAATAGTCTATTATCTATAAATCCATCCTATTCTTCTTAAGTTGAAGAAAACTCCACACATAATTACCAAATACATATTCAAAACATGTAAACCACTAATTTTCCACTTGTAAAAGCCTGATTCAAAAAGCAATTTACTTTATGGTTTACTTAAGCTTTGCAACTACATTAAAATATGATAGTATATACACAACAGCTTGTTAACAAGATTATCATAACATTAAAATCATAATGTGGCACTTCAATTATGGATACTTAAAATTAAAGCTAATCCTCACAGTACCAATTTTATCTCCTAAATAATTTTAGCTATTAGATGCTCATTCAAAGTCTGTATCTGAAATGACAAGCATTCTAGAGTAACAACTTAGCTCTGCACTTTTCTATGGTAAATAAAAGCTGCATCACTTATTTTATACTTTTTAATATGCAATCCTTTGATAGTGAAAGGAAAATACATTTTTTCCTGACCTTTCCTCAGCACTTCTTATTCATGTTGCTGGTATGGTTGTTTCAAATAAAACATCCTAAATGACATTTTAGTGCCTTTGCAATTGTTTTTGGTTTTATCATTCCAAATCTATCACTTTGGCATAAAATGTCATTTTCAATATTGATTTGATTTTTTTCTAAAAATACTGTTTTAACTAAGCGTCAGGTTGTACAAAGCTGTCAACAGGCTAAGAATACCAATTCTCAGATTATTCACTATGATAATATATTTCATAATTAAATAATTTGGTTAACTTATCTCTGCTTTCATTTGTTCTACTCTTTTACAAGATATCTGATTGAAAATCATAATGTAATCAATATTTTTCATAACTAAATTCTAATCAAATTTCAAAGTAGTGGAAAAACACTAAATTAACATAAATCTAAGTACATACATCTGTAAAACACATCTTATGCACATATGTCCTTTTCTAACAAATAGATAATAATCCAGAAATAACATTTCTCAGTATGTTTTGGCTTTAATAAATATTAGTAGTAATTAATGGACTACTTTGTGGTCTCCTTGTGAATCTTGGAAAAAGCAAACATGGCATCTAAACCTAAATATGAAATCATGCTTTAGGTCATGATTGAGGTGAAGGAAGGTAACATTTGTACATTATAATTAATTGCAGTAGATAACAGCAAAAATGTTTGTGCATGTGTGTATGTAAAGTACATGTTCACATGGAAAAGTACACATAAAATTAATTCCAGAGATCACCTAAGTACATATAATTACACATCATTTGCTGAACTACATTGCAATGATGTTTATTATAGCAGATACATCATCATTATATAAAATTTTACAATATGCTTTGCCTTTGATTTCAAAATATGTCAAGGTTTTCAACATAGTTACCTTCTTTTTGTGTTAGATGACACGAAGAAAAAAATTAAAAACTACTGGAGAGGGCCCAGCTTGGTGGCACAGCCTGTAATCTCAACACTGGAGAGGCTGAGGCAGGAGGACTGCTGAGACTTCAAGGCAGCCTAAGCTACATAGTGAGTTCAAGAGGGCATGGCGTGAGCACTGTGCTTCTGATCAAATCTAACTGGCCAAATTTTTCATGTACATAAAATCATACACCTGCACAAAGCATTTTTAATTAATCCCATAGGTTACTGGAAGTTACCGACATATAATTTTGAAAAATTTGAAAATGAAAATGTTATGTGTTAAATCCATCATCACTGACATTCCACAATATAGTTAAGATTTTATTTATTTTCATTTTTATTTTTTTGTCTTTTTGAGATAGGGTCTCACTATGCAGTTCAGGCTGGCCTTAAGCTTACTTTGTAGCTCAGATTTTAAAAAGAAATTATTCTCGCTCCCTGTACTATTAAACATACAAATATTTTACTATTAACTCATTGTTATATTCTTCTTCAATTCTACTTTATTGTCTCTCACAGATATAGATATATATATATATATATATATATATATATATATATATATATATATATGCTAACCTGCTAACTCAGCTCCCTAGTCTCAAATATGTAGTGTACTTTCTCCTTTCTGTACCATTTTTTAAAATTATAACTTAATATAGCCTCCTTAGTCTTTTGTAGTCCTAATGGATATGACTAAATTGCAAAGAGAAATCTGACCACCAAATATGATTCACAGTGTAAGTCATCCTTAACTGGGAGACAATACATGTGTATAGAACATAGGTACATATTCATGCACAAATATATGCACATAAACAGACACACACACACACACACACACACACAATTACCCAAATAATAAGTTTAGCAGGATAATAATAATCTTGCCTTTAAATCTTGTGCACTTGAACAAAATTACTCATTGAATCAATCCTTTATTCTGCTTATGTAGATGTAACAGTTAAAGGAAAATATCAGATGCTTACCATTATTCTTAGTAAAGAATAAAAGATTAATACAATTAAAACAATATACCTCTAGTAATATATATGAAAGCTGGAAAACACTTGTGTCCTGCAATGACTCTTTAGATTTCAGTCTTTCTATGAGGTTAGATTACTTGTATCCCTTCAACATTTAGCAGTCTCTGAATGAAAATTAAACATATTGCAGCATTTTGTCTATTTGACTCAATAGTTAGAATTGTTATATCTCTTAAAACTTGTATTCAAAAGTTGATAAGTTTATACACTAACATTTAACTTTGTTCCTATGGCTGAGTTGATGAGGCACCTACAAATTCTACTGGACACACCAGAAAAAAAGTTAGCAAGTATAAACTAAGCAACTCAACATCACCATCTAGTGACAAAACTCCTAACACGTGATAAAAGCAAGTGACAAAAAAACTAGACTTCAATACATCCTGCCCTGATAGTTCATCTCTACAATGATTATGTAAAGATGACATCTCATATTGCACAAACTTGTTTCTGAAACTAATGCACCAGCTACTAAATGATAATACTGGGGCTCCAAAAATTAAATTAGTGTTTTTGCTCTAGACATAAATATAACCCATCAACATTTCTATATATAAAATTAAGTGAGAGTCAAAAAGCTCCCCATAGTATTTTTATCTTTCTCTCAATTAACTGCACTACATTTGGTATGTCCCACTTGTTTAGTGATATTTAACATCTATTTTTCTCAAAGTACTTGATTCAAATACCTATCACAATTCCATTTAGTACCTACCATTCATGGCCCATTACTGACTCTGAGATTGCAAAGGGACAGAGACACAATATAAAAAAAAAAAAAAGTCCCACCTTTCATCTTGATATTTATAATCTCATATTGGGGCTAAAATGAATGTAAATGTAAGAGTAAAGACACCAAATCAGCTTGACAGGAAAAGAGGGGTTAAAATGACTAAGTTGAGTAGGAAATATAAATTTGAGAATTTTACCACTTACATGCATTATACAATAGACTCAAGTGTAACCTGGACATGATGTATTTTTTTTTCTTTTTAATGTTTTCATCTTTAGGAATCCTGTTGACTTCCACAGTCAGGATACCACAATGTACTTTACACAAATCAGAAAAGAAACATTCCCTTCCACATTCTATATGCTAAGTGTATAATAAAGTTTTATAGCCAGTTCAATTAATTATATATGACATATGTAAATTATTTCCACTAAGTACTAAATACCATTAAAAGAAAATAATATAAGAACACTAATATTTTCTCTAATTGTTATTGAATTTTATAAATTATAAGTAATTGTTTATTACAATGTCCTCTGTCATATCAATTCTATGATGTTTTCAATCCCATTGCACAAAAATGTAAAATATTTAAAAAGTAATTTACTTAAACTTATATTGAGAGTCTCAAATTTGATTCTCACTGCTTATCCTACTGCTTGTCCTATATTTTTAACTTTCCCAGTTCTTATTCCATTACTTTGCAGATTATTCATAATATATTCCTACTATAGAATATTTGGAAAAACACCAAAAGTTATTCCAGGGAAATGTAACTGTAAACCTATCATGTCAGCGACAATACTTCCATTTTATCCCTATCATGCTTTGCTCTGTGCTGTATACTCACAGACAAGACCTTGTTTTTCATGTCACTGTGTTTGTTGGTATTTTGACTGAATTTTATAACACCAACATTCTTGTTTAATTAAAGACATGCTGGTAAAGATATTTTGATTGCTCATAGAAATAAATGTCACAATTTTCTATATATGTGGTAGTATATATAATCTTCATTTATTTGTTCCCTTAATCTGAGACTATTAGATTCCATTCAATTTTGTCAAGGTGATAGTCCATAATTTAAGCATCAGATTCAGGCTGTTCATAATTTCTATGACTTATTTCTAGAAAACAAAATATTATTAAAGAATTCAAATTTATTCTAAGGTTCTGAGTGCTTACTGGTGATGTTCTTTTCCTCAATTACAATGGTGATTTCCATTGCTCATGAGTTGCCTCTAGGAACCAAAACCTCCTTGACATCAAATTGCTGAAAATTTGTAGGGTTTTCCACAAAATTCGTATCTCTTTTATTTACAAAGACTTGAATGTTTTCAACAGTTTATTAGGCATACTTTACCAATAATCTAAAAATCATAATTGTTTTAAATTTGTCATAGATATGGAAGTACAGGACTCTGATGTCTTTTAATAATGAGATTTTTCCCAATGAAGGAGCTTATTTTTTTGTTTGTTTGCTTATTGATTTATTTATTTGGTACAGGGTCTTACTATACAGTCCAAACTCATAACGATCCTCCTGTCTCAGCCTCCCACACCCTGAGATTTCAGGTGTGCACAGGGATGGCCAGATTTGGAGGCCAGCAAGACACACCCAGGGTTCTGGGGCACCATGGTATGTAGTTCCAGGGATCAAACCCAGGTCTTTGTGCTTGCCAGGTGGACACTTAGGCTGCCAAGTTATCAGCCCAGCCCAAAGGAAGCTTTTTAATGTAATCAAAGTTCAGTGATTTCTCCAAACAATTTTCAGTTTATTAGACTTTTCCTCCATTAACTCTCAAAAAAAATCATGTCTGTAATCCATTGGACACTGGTCTTTCCATTTATTTCATTAACTTTATCATATACATAATTTTTGTTTACCCCTGTAAGACAAAGATATAAAGTGACATTTTCCTACAGAGCAAAACTACTTTTTTTAGATCATTTGCTGAAAACTCCATTTCTTCCAATGATCTGTGTGCTTTAACATATAATTAATTCTATTGGATCTTCACTATCAATTATATCCATTCATTACTTTTGTTTCATTTTTATTCACATGTTTGTCTGTTTTGTGCTGGGGAGGAAATGCAGAGTCTCGTGCATGTTCAATAGGAATGCTACCACTGAGGTAAATCCTTATACATTTGTTACTTCAGAGTGTAGTGTGCCTTGGAATCTCTAGATTTAAATATCTTTCCATGTGCTGGCCTGCCCTTGGGTGCAATGAGAAGGTGACTGAAATTGGGCATGGTGGTGTGCAACTGTAATCCCAGCACATGGGAGGCTGTAAACAGGAGAATCACTATGATCCCAATCAAGTAGTGAGAGTCCCTGAACACCCTGTAGACCTTTCCCTAAAATACTAAATAAATAAATAAATAAATAAATAAATAAATAAATAAATAAATTTCTTTGCTGGGAGATAGCACAGTAGAATAAGCACTTGCCTGGCAAGCACAATGGTCTGAGTTCAATCCCCACTTCCGCCAAAATAAAAATAAATTAAATAAATGAATAAATATCTTTACAAACTAAGGGACACTTTGTGTCTTCACCTCAAATCACAGTTATATTTATAGATCATTTATTTTTAAATCTTTCGGTCTTCGCTTTCAAAGAAGAAAGGGTGCCAACAGGTGGCATTCATGAATATAGCATCACCTCACTCTGGCTCTTGGTTGATAAAAACTTTATCAATGAGAAGTCATAAAAACTTCATCAGGTGTCACCTTACCATTCCTATCCAAATCATTCCTAGGCAATAACATGTAGTCCACAACCTCTAACGATAGGTCAATATTTAAAAATAAATTAATAAAATTAACCAATATTTTTAGTTAAACTATATATATTTTATGTGCCCACCACCCACTGCCACTGGTGGCTGTCATGCTGGAAGACACACACACACACACACACACACAAAATCCTGTCATCAAATAGTTGTGGGCAGCTCTGCTATATGAGTCTCCTTAAGCCACAGAGCCATGGGCAAGAATTTCCCTCCCCTTCCATCTCTCCATCTCACATCATGTTATAGTCCAATACTACTGCTGGAAACATTATTAGAAATGTTCAAGTCCAAACTATGTTTTTTTTCAGATAATTTCCTAATCTCAGTATTGTCTTTTGCAACTGACTGGACTACCCTTCTTTCTGTTTTGATGCACTGTTCCTAGAGATCACATGCTTCTTTTGGCTACAAGTATCAAACTACTACCTGTCCACATGTGTACAACCACTCTTGCCTTTTTCCTGAGAAAAGGATTGTATTATCCTTCCAATTGAATACTTCTACATGGATTTACGTTCACTATCTCAAACTCTGCTGAAAATCAAATATGCTTCATTAACCTTTTTCTTCTTTTTCCTTTGCCAATTAATATACTTAATGCTTTGTTTATTCCTCTCACGGCATCCTCACATCTGGGACCAGGGGAAACCCAGAAGGGGTCTAAAGTGACCCATGACCTAGAAGAAACCAGAACCATGACCAGAACCAGAACTAGAACCAGAACCAGAACCAGAACTAGGACTAGAACTAGAACTAGAACAATTAGAACTAGAACTAGGAATGGCTTACAGGTTTTATGGCAAAGATTGGCCCGGACAAGAAAGTGGATAGATAACACAGGACAGATCTAAGAGCAAAAGTCCTCTTTGTTCTGTTCAAAACTCATAGAAACAGCAGATCTTTAATAAATGAAGATGTACCAAATGAGTGCAAAGTCCCAAACCAGCAGCCAACATTTGTTAATCTTCAGAATCAGTCCAGTCCTCATGGCTGTTCCTGGCTAGACATTCTCAGGTCAATAGCATCATTATGGACTTCTAAAGCCACACAAGGGCTTGATCAAGAGCACAATTCAGTGAGCAAGGAGGACACACTCCTACTATTGTGGCTTATATTTAGATACCCACCTAAAGCTCATAAACTTATAATGGTGGTTTGGGGAGTGACTGGATCACGGGTGTATAACTGGATCGGGGGCTGTGATACTGCCTTAGTCCTTGTTGGGTTTACAGTTAGGGAAGATGAGAGCAGGTGAAGCCTGGTCAAAAGAAATGAGTCACTGGGGGTGTGGCCTGGAAGTATACAGCTGTCCTACTCTTTTGATTCCCCTCTTTCCTGCTTGTCATGCCATAGAACTGTTTTTCTTCCATCATTTCTCTCTGCCTTGCTGCCCTGCCTTTGAGACAGCTTACTACAGACTGAAATTTCTACCAACCATGAGCCAAAATAAATTCTTCATTTAATTTGTGCATATCAGTTATTTTGTTGCAGCAAGAAATAATCAAGACATTTAGTCCAAGCAATGGACTAAGACATAGCTACCAGGAAATGTCTGGGATCTGGAAAAGAGTCAGCTACTCAGCCTCTTGGTTTTACACTGAGTGGCTGATCTTTGTTTCCTTCCTACACTAATAGGTCATTGAGGGCCAGAATTGTTTCATTTGTATCTGTAATCTCATTGCCTGACATATTACAAAAACAGAAATAAGTTTAACATCACTTGTCCCTATCCCTATAAAATTATCTTCAGAGTTTTATAAGCAGTATTGTCTCTACCATCCCTAAATCCACAGTGACTTTTTGTGACATTTAAATTCTTTAGCAAGCCAAGCTAGACTGTATGTATTTGGCCAAAAGAAAGTTAAACATTGTATAGTAGACTACTAAAATGAGCCCTGTGCTAAAGCTTTTCATAAATAGTTTGTATTTGTAATCTTTCTATTTCTAATCTTCTGAGATTCTAAACTGTTCCACTATCCCTTTAAGTAGTATACTTCCCTATTACCAATCAAGAATTCATGCCATACATTAGTAACAAAAAATCTGTCTAGGTGAGTTTATATTCAAAGAAAGCTTGAAAAGAATTCTTTCCAGGACATCAGATCATTACTATTTCTGTGAGACATACTGCACCTGCAGGCATCCTTGTCTGTGTCCCATTCCCTCTACCAGAACAACTGTCCATCTTCTGGAACATAAATCATTTTTTTTTATTCCATGGTATACTTTGGTCCAAATATATTTCATATGAGAAAAAATTATCATAAATTAAATAATGCTTGCTTTTGCATGCATTTCTCCACTGATCGTATTCCTTACTGTGTCTTATTTGCTTTCCCCAAAATGTAATATGTCAAAATAAAGCTCTTGCTGTACTTTCAAGAGCAAAAACAGAAGATTCTTGACCCACAGTACACTAAATTGTTGAACATTATCAGTTACTGAGTTATTTTATAGTGTTTTGTGAAGCCAGAATTATCATACATGTGCACATACACGTGCCAGAATATATAAAATGTATAACCTATATACACAAGTGTATTTCATAAATACGTAATTAAGTTGTGATTTAAATTATCTGGACTACAGCTTAATTTCATAACATGGGTGGTTAAGAATGTCTCCTATGAGAGAGTTTTTAGTATTTGTTGTATTTCTTATCAGTTCACCAACTTTTGAAACATAAATAACATTCTGATGTATTATAAATTCATACAGATGCAAAAATTTGCAAAATTTCATGATCTTTTCATTTGAAGTTCTGAAATAATTTGGTTTGTTTCTTTGTGGTCACCAATTCTCTAACCTGATTATATGTCCTTTCCTCATTTACTGTAGTTCCCTCACACCTACTTTTGTTCACTTTCCTCATTTCTATTCTTTTTATGGTTTTACTTTCAGTTCTTTTATTTGAAGCATGGGAATGGGCATCCCCTTTGTCCTCTTATATGTCTATGCATTTATTTCAAAATGAATAGATATAAAAATACAGATCTAACTATAGTTTTCTAAATAAATGTTTACATGCATTTTAATGAATTCAAAATTATAATAAGTATTATGAAAATAATGTTCACTTTATAGTAGTGGTGTTTTTAGAGAATAATGACTATACTGAAAAATGTGTTAATTTGTAATTTCTCCATAGCCTTTTTCATAATATATTTCATGCAGAATTTTAAATTTATAATTGTTTCTGATAAACTTTCTGAGCATGTCTGACTACATTTTATACAGATACAAATTCTCTATTGTGCACTCAGTTTTATTTTTCCCTCTGTTTTATTAGTAAAGACATTAACAGTAAAATAGGCTCCCTTGCTCCAGCTGGTAATTTCTCAGTACTAGTAATATATTATTCCTCTTTTCTGTGACATCATAATAATCTATACAGAAGTACCATGTATCTTTGTGTAGAAGCTACTGTTTCCATTAAATTTAATTACCTCCCCCTGTGGTTTTAAATAGAAGTGGCTTCAAAATGAGGGCAGCTTCTATTAAATTTAATTACTTTCCCCTGCTGCTTGCATGGTAAAAGGGAGGTTACTAAATGAAAGCAGCTTCTAAACCAGAGTATATGGTAACTGTGTGCGAGCAGTAGTGAAATTGTGCAGGAGCTGCTAGAAGGCTCTGGGGTTACGTTTCCCACATTTTAAATTTTCTTAGCCTTAAGATCAGAAGAAATGAGCATAAGATATAAGGAAATATAGGCTAAAATAATTTTAATTTTTAAGTAACATAAAGGTATTCTGTTTGATTGAACTCAAAAATTCAAGTATAAGAACTTACAAAACTGCTATCAGCTTTTCTACTACTAAAGATGATAATTTTTATTATTCACATGTTTTTAATATCTAGTAAAAATCTTTCTTGATTCTGAATGATTGGATTTAAAGAATGTTGCCCTAAAAGTTATTTTAAATGGCATTAAGTCTGGAGAGACATAAGAGAAATATTCAAAAATAAGAATGTGAAGTTGAAAAAACTGGGAGTGTTTATAAAACACTGTACTTGAAAATAAGTCCATTATGCACTGTCTGTACTGTAATCCTATAAAATCTAATAGAAGATGAAATTCTAAGTACCCCTTTTAAAATTAAATATTAATTAAGAGGAGATACTACTCAGTTAAGCCACCATTGTACAATGTTTTTTTTTACATACCGGCAGAATTTAGATGAACAATACTTTCATTCACTCAAACAGTTTAGTATAAATATAAAACAAGACACCCCTTAAGCATTTTAAGTAACAAATTAAACATTTACATTTTTTACTGTACACTGAGGCTTAACATTTATGCAGCTTCAAAACCAAAGTACAGCCTCAAGGGAAGTCTCTCCACTGACAAATTAATACCTTAGAGAACAGAGCTGAATGGTGGCAATGAACTCATTTGTTCCCCCAATAATGAAGAATGACTTTTTCTTTACCACATCAGTGACTGTTGCTATGGTGACCCAGACTTACCTCATTGCTTCTCTGAGAGCTCCTCGCTCACCAAGAGTTGTGTGCTTGATGTCATCAAAATTATTCTGCAGGTCCCCGCAACTCTGCAACATATTAAAAAATCATGTTCATCCTCCAATACCCTGAGAAGAATGAGCTCTGTGCAGTTATTTAAAAATATAATTGATTACATTGATTTTGGACTTGTAAAAAATATGTAAACTATTTTAATTGGGGAAGATTCATTTAAATAGACAGTTGAGTTCAAAAGCAACAAAATAAAATAATCGATGCTATGGCTGTCAGAGAAGTCTCTTTTAATCACTTTTTCTAAACAGGTACAAAGAAAGCATGAGCATTGCATAAAAGTAGCAAAATGTATAGTTTTGCAGCATAAAAAAATAGTTTCCTACAATAATCTTAATCATTATCAAGGCTAATTTAAATATAAAAGAAAAATCAATAAAGTCAATTTTAAATAATAATGACAATGATATTTATCTATATAGAAATCAGTTACTCTTGACTATGATGAAACGACAGAGCAAGGTATAATACAGCAATATAAATTCCAATCTTTAAAAATCAAATATTATAATGACATCTTTATGCCTTTATAAAACACTTTATAAAACAATATAAATACAGTTGGTCACCACTGTGCATATATATATACATATATATATATATATATATGTATATATATAACTTATTCTTTGTATACATCTCTCTGCATATATCTGACCAATTCATGACAGGAATTCAAGTTCTCAGAAGAATATTAAAATTAATTAAAATGTCATGAGGAATAAATATTTCATGACCATTTTCTATTAAATTAAAAAATTAATTGCATCATTGAATTTTCTATTAAATTAAAAAATAATACCATCATTGAATTGAGTTTTCTTTTTGGGGGGGTACTAGGAATTGCACCTACACCCTCACATTTGCCAGGCAGGACCTATGCCACTGAGCTATACCTTAGCACTAATTTTACTACGAATAACCAAAGTTTTAAAATTTTATCACAATTTTAGATAGTTTTAGAATTAAAACTGACTTAATCTTATACTGCCCAAATAAATTATGAGAACATAAATTATAGGACTAAATATTCAATGAAAATTATAACTATTTGAATCATTTGACACACTAGATTTCATGGTGAATTCAGTATATTTAGGTAATAAAGTAATTAACATTGGTGTTTCAGTTAACTTGATAAACTAAATAATAAAATTTAAATGTTATTTATAGTCTTAAATTATAAATAAGTCTGAAAGATATTAGAAAATTACAGAAATTAAATTAAAGATTTTCAGTGTGCAGGAATTAGTCGATTTCAAATCAGGTTGTATGGGCTTGAAAGTAACTAATATTGATCTAAAATATGTTGAATATAGGTAAAAATCCCTTACTGAATGAATACATGAAAAATATCCTATTTCTCTGTCTTGTTTCATTCTTCATTAGTGTATTTTCTTTTCCTTTTTTTTTTTTTTTTTTTTTTTTTTTTTGGTGGAACCAGGGTTTAAACTCAGCCCTTGTGTTTGCCAGGCAAGCATTTATTCTACTGAGCTATCTCCCTGGCCCCCATTAGTGTATTTTCATAAAAAGAATTTCTTAAATTTAATGAGGCTCAATTTAACATTTTTCTAATTTAAGTTTAGTGCTTGAATATTCTATTAAAATGTTTTGGGAAATTCTTCTAAGTTATGAATATATTTTTCTGTGTTTTTCCAAGTTTTATGATTTTACATATCACATTTATACAAAGAATTTGTTTGAGATTATTGTATGGGTAAGATACAAAAGTTATATCAAATAAATAATAAATTCAGTCAAATCTTATTGGAAAGATAATCTAAAATACAGTTACAATTTAGAATATGTATATTTGTGAAATCTATTTTATTCAAATGGTCAATTTTCCATACTTGTTCCAGGATTAGAATAGTTTAATTATTGATGTTCATAATAAATACGTTTCTTTTGCGAACAAATATGAAATAGGCAAGTCAATAGATTTATGAACAAATAACATAAAAACAATATTTGAAAGAAAATTTCCAATGTTCAATGCTTAAAACTATGTTCTGCATCTTTAATCATTAGTAAAGGGCAAAATTTAGGCATAATAATATTCCACTGCAGATTTGGGAGAAGTCCTTAGATAAAAGTGATCATACAATGTTGTAGTTACTTTAGTACAAAAATGAATTAGTGCTGGTAGCAAGCTAAATTATCATAACTATTTTATAATACTATATGATGGTGTATTAATAGTTGAATATTCTGATATGCCTTATGACCTAATAGCTCCACACACAAAAATGCACTGAGAAAAAATATGTATTACATTCGTCCAAAGTTGATTTCATGAATGTTAGTAGTAACAATGTACAAAATAGCCCCAAATAGAAATTTGATAGTACAAATTATAATGGAATATAAAATAAATATTAATATATTCATAAACTGAAAACAAACAATGAAAATGAGGAAGTATTGTTATATAACATGAATACACCTCACATAATTGGAGCAAAAGAAGTAACACTCAAAAGAGAACTTACTCAGAATAATTCTACAGCATTCAAAAAATAGGCAAGTCTTCAAAGAATAATTCAAAATACATCTAAAATATGATCTTAAAGAAAATAAAAAAATAACAGCATACTTACAAATAAATTTAGCTAAACAAATAAATATCTTGTACATAGAAAGAAAACTTAAATAAATGAATGTATATACCATGTTCATGGAATAAAAGACTTAACATTCTTTTAAAAAACTACTTTCTAAATTGACCTAAAGTTTACATGTAATTTCTACATAATTGATTTCAGATTTTTGACAAATTGACCCCATAGTTCATAAGAAAATACAGGAGATGTAGAACAGTAAAACCATTCACGAAAATAGAAAAATTTTAGAATTTGGTTTTCCAGTTTCAAAATTTACTACATATTATAATAATCCAGATAGTACACTATTGGCATTAGTATATAAATACAAACTATTGTGACAGAACTCAGACCCTGAAATACGCCATTAATTTATTGTCAATTTAATTTTTGTAAGGGAAACAAAAAAATCAATGAGGAAAAAAAAGTCTTTTCAACAAATGGTGCTGCAGAAGCTAAACACCCATATGCAAATTAGCACAGCCACATTCCTGTTTCACAACATATAAAATCAGTACTAAAAAAACATACAAAAAAAAAAAAACATAAGGGCTGGAGCTGGGGCAGGGGAGATAGCTCTACAGAATATGTACTTGCCTGGAAAGTACAAGGGCCTGAGTTCAATTCTTGGTTCCACAATTTAAAAGAAAACATAAGGGCTAAATTGTTGTGACTTTGAATTAAAATCAAAGATCTCACAATGTATAAAAAATGATAAATTATTATCATCAAAATTTATAAACTGTTGAGTTTCTAAGATGTCACAAAGAAAGTGAACAACTAGGAAAATAGAACAGGATAGAATGTTAATAAGCTGTTTGTCTGAAAAAAGATTTTTGTATGGAATATGTAAGGAACTCTCATAATTTAATAAAAAGACAACACAGTATTTTAAATTAACAAAAGTTTTAAACAGTTTTCCCAGGGAAATATAAAATCAGTAATAAACACTAAAAATATTCACCAGCTTTAGTTCTCAGCATAAAGAAAATGAAAACCACAATGAGATACCACTTCCATGCAATGAGGTAGATCAAATAAAAAAGAACAATAGAAAATAGTGCTGACAGTATGTATTGATTTGAATCCTCATACATTTTGATAAAAATTGTAAAAATGTGCAGGCCACTTGAGAAGTTCGGTTACTGTCTTGAAATACTAAATACAGAGTCATGAGCGGAACTGGTGAATATAATAATAGTGGAAGTATAAATGACTATATGACCAACTATGATACACCTATTATACCAACAGTATAAAGAAATGAAAATATATGTCCACATTCTCCACATAAGAATTTATACACAAATGTCTATAGTACTATTATGCATAACAGACACAAGGTGGGAAAAGCCCACAGTGAATAATGTGGCATGTTGATACCACATTATTATTTCCCTATAAAAAGTGAAGTCCAAAATCATTCTATAAAATAGATGAGCCTTGAAACAGTATTCTAAGTGAAAAATGCCAGGTATAAAAGGCTACAAGTATAATTTTGTTAAGATGAAATGTCTGGCCCAGCCACATTGATAGGAAGTTGAATGATGGTAGGGTCTAGGGAGAGCGGAATGCTCAGTCACTGATCATGGTAATGAGGTTTCTTTAAGATGAGAAACAAGTGTCCTGAAACCACTGCAGAGAGCTTGCAACTTTGTGAATCTCCCCTTAGTTGGGAAGTTTCCCAGCCTAAGGCAGAGCTTGTGAGCCTCCTGCCTCAGCCTTTCATTCCAATTTTAGTGTATGTGCTGCTGAAGGGAACCCGCCTCCTTCCAGGCTGCTAGCAGCAGTACAGGCTTCTGCTACCACAGCAACTCAAAGTAATCATTGCTTTAAGTTCTATGCCTACAGATATTTATGGCTGCATTTCAGGACAGTAAATTTTGGGGGAAATATTAATTCCCAACATTGAAGAAATAGTCAAACAGGGTACTTTAAATCTGAGGTTTGTATACTTATTACAAATGCTGTGTAGGTGGATTTTTAACAACTGTATATGAAACCATATAGTCTTTTTTTAGAGAGAGACTACAAAAGTGCAATTGCCTAAGACATTACTATTGGGGCCAGGGAGATGGCTCAGTGGAATTAGTGCTTCCCTAGCAAGTACAAGGGCCTGAGTTCAATCCCTGGTTCCAGAAAAAAAAAAAAAAAAAAAAAAACATTACTATTCTGGGAAACAAGCAAAGCCAACAAAGACTAAAAGTGATTAGTACCTCACTTATCTCTGAATAGTGAATCATTATATTCCATTTTACTTACACATTTTAGTTTTGTCAAATTTTCAGTAATAGGTGTATGTTTTGATTTTTTATTTATTTTATTTTGAAGAGTAAAAACAAGAGCAAAAACAAATAGTAGAAACAAAGACAAAAACAGGACAACATATAGCAATACATCTGTTACAGATTTTCAAAACAAAAATAGCTAATTAAAAACAGTTTTCATATGATCTATTTTTAGTGTCAGATCTGTCACTCAGATTAACAGAAGCAGTTATGCAAGATGGACAAAAAATTGACTATTGGCCCTTTTTTTTAAAGAAAGCTTAATTTTTTTCTATTTTTCTTGTCTTGTTTACTTTTTTAAAGTTTATTTTATAGAGAGTATAATAATAATTGGTAAGACATTAGAATTGGTGCATATTTAGAAGACCAAGATAGAGGCATTCAACCATGGTTTTTATATTACACATTGCTGTCTTAGATGTAGTTGCTTAAATCACAGATAGAAGCATATCAAGTTAGTCAAGGTGACAATTCTAAACATCAACTGCAATTTAAAGAAAAAGGCGAATCTTTTAGTACAATTATCTCAACCAACCTATAGAACCTCATACCATGATAATATACATGCACCAATGTTTATCCCAGAACAATTTGTCATAGCCAAAACTTGGACACAACCAAAATGCCCATCACTTGAGGAATAGATGAAAAATATGTGGAAGTTTTATACAATGGAGTATTATCCAGCTATGAAGAAAGACAATTTTGAGGCCTTTATGGGTAAGTGGATGCAATGAGAGGCTGTATTCATAAGTGAAATAAATCAGATGCACATGTGTAAATATTGTATTGTCTCCTTATTGTAAGAAACTGAAATAACAGAAAAAACCTTAAAGGTATAATAGATACAGTAAAACAGAAAGAAACTGAACTTAAGGATTAAATAATGAAGATGAAAGGGGAATAGATAGGAAAAAAGGAAGGGGAAAATATGCAAGTATATATACAAGATGGCTAAGAAAATCATGTTTTTAAGATTATTTAAATGAACTATTTTAAATTATTAGAAATGTTTGTTATTTTATGTATTGAAGTTGCTACTTTTATAAATGGTTTGATATAAACAGCACTTCATTTGTTCACTATTTCTTAATTTATCACATTAGATGTACATTTTACTGATTAACATCTATGTTTTCTTTGATTGTTTTGCAATTAATTCATGAAATTTTATTGCAAATTGTGCAAAACATACAAATCCAATCACCATTTTGTTCATTTCCATAGCACCAAAAGAAATTCAAGTATGGACACAAGATAAAATAAACCAAACTATGTAACAAAATTAACTTATTTGCTACCTTTAACCACTGAAAATATCTTAATGTCTGCAACTACTACCGAAAAAAATTCCACACTGGCCATGTGATTACCTAAACAGAACAAAACTATAAGGCTCGTTATATTTGGAATGCATTATTTTTAGACCTCAAATATTTAAACTTCTTGTTATGTGGTTGATATCTCACAAAAGAAACTTTGTGATACATTTTTGTTTTTTGAGACAGTGTCTTGCTATGTAGCCCAGCCTGCCCTCAGACCTCTAATTCAAAATGATCCTCTTGCCCTAGCTTCCTAGTCCTGGGAGTACAGGCGTGTGCCACCCTGCCCAGCTTCAATATCATTTTTAAAGATATATAATATTCCATTAATCTATGTGCTGCTACTTATTATTCAATTTCTTTCTGCTTGTGTTCCCCTACTAACATTGCTATAATAGCAGGAGAAGCAAGGAAACATGCATAAAATGATTGAGAATTCCTAGGAAAGAAAAATGGCATTGTGATTATACATTTTAATTTGTCATCAAAAATGTATTCAATGATTACTGTCAATCATAGAATTGTTTAGTTTCTGGCTATAAATCTCAATATTTTAACTCCAAATTTAACAATTAGTAAAAAATATAATTTTTGTGCAGTCATATATTAAACTATTTTTTTCTTTACAAGTAAGTTGTATAGCAAATCCCATCAATTTAGGTGGACATTCCTCAGAATGTTAGTTTAATTCTTAAGTTTTACAAAGTACATTTTTCAAAACCTTAAATTACTGATTTTTGACATAAAGGTACCAACTACCATTAAAATGATGCTCTTTATAGATGATTTATAAATCAGATGTAAAACCAGACATTTCTGTTTAATTGGAATGAGTATATTTTCAATAAATCTTCAATTTTGTATGTGCATAACATATAGAAACATTTTTACACATATATTTTTTCATCATTTAAAAGAAGTACATCTGTACCTTTGACAGGATATTTTTGTCCCATTTGGTTGGTTGTTAAGAAAGCTTTGTTGACTGGTATTTAATAATCGAGAATAGCAAAAACGAGTAACTCTGTATCTGAATCTATTTAATATCTGAATTGTCTTCTATTAGGGTGTTGTCTTTAAGGCTAGCAGTGTTATAGCAAGTGTGTGGTTTACTCAATAATATCAGTAGAAGAGCTTGATAATTTCATTATTATAATTAAGACAGAGGGGCTGCGCCGATGGCTCAGCAGCATGAGCACCTCCCTGCCAAGTGCAAGGTCCTGAGTTCAATCCCCAGTACCAAATAATAAAATAAAATAAAATTAGAAAATGATCATTTAAAAAAATCAAGACAGAATACTAAAATCTTGGTTTAGCTATTTAAAGTTACTTCTAGACTGAGTGGCAACATCCCTGGCAAACAAAATCAAGAACTGCTAAGACTTAAGGCAGTCTGCTATGACCACGTGACAAGACTATCTGAAGAGCAAAAGCCAATGCTGTGTACATTGCATCCTGTCATCCCAATAACTGTGCTTGACACCCTTAGGGGAAACTATAGACTAAAACACAACAAGCAGTATTAAAGGCAACCTTGGGCCAGGGAGATAGCTCAGTGGCAGAAGCACCTGCCTGGCAAGTGTAACATTGTGAGTTCAATCCCTGCTGTCAAAAAAATAAATAAATAATTAAAATTAAAAAATACAAACTTTTACTATTTCATGTAATACATAAATCCTATTAAAATGAATGCTAGTATGATCAATATTTACACTATTTATTTTACTTTGAGAATTTTTTAAAAACAGAATCCTTAAAAAATTTTAATGTTTCAAATTTACAGATTTAAAATTGTACATAAGAATGTTTGAAGAATCACTACATTGGGCTGGGGAGGTAGCTCTATGGAATAAATGCTTGCCTGGCAAGAATGAGGTCCTCAGTACTTGCTCCCTGGTACTATAAAAAAAAAATTCCCTATGTTACTACAAAAATATACATTTGCCTTCTTTTTATCTCAGTGCAGTGGATTAAACACACACATGCACACACACACACACACACACACACACACACATATATATATATACTATATGTATAAAGGTACATATATATCATATATATATATATATATACATATATATATATATGTTTACTTTTTCTTTAGTTCTAAAAACACTTATCACCTTCCTTTTCTTGACAACCTTACTAAAATTTTAAACTTTATCCTGCTCCCCATTAATGTAGGTGAACAAATTAATGAAAGAATTAAAGAACAAAGTAAATTTATCAATTTTAGGTCTTTTAAGATCCATCTCTGGCATAAACACTAGGGCTGACAGACTACATCAATATCTACTTTCCCCAGAAACTGAGACAGGAGATGAATACAGTCTTTTGGATATATATAAGAAAGAGAAGAGACACAGACAGCCACAAGAAACCCTGCAAGTCTCTGTGGTTCTGGAATTCAAAAAGCCAATTTTCCCATGGCTGAGAAAATGTTCCCAAGCCTCAGGAGAAAACTTTTCATTCTAATGAGAAGCCTCAGTTTTAACAGTGACATTGTCAGGATCTAGCTAAAATTATGTAAACTTCCATAAGGTGGAAAAGAAAATACAAAATTAGCACAGTATTAAATTGACTAATGGAAAAAGAAAGAATGCTCAGTATTTGACACTCTGATTCTGTTTAAAACTTATTGTGTTCAACTGAAATAAAGGAAAGAAATCAATAAGCATTTGAACCATCTGTTATCTCTACCAAATATATGTTCATGACCTAAGCTGAAGCTAAATCCAATAATATTTTTATGTTTCAAGAACAATGTAGGAAAATATCAAAATACAAACATATTACTGAAATTCTAAATCTAGCAATATGAGGCTTTTGTCATTGGTAATAAATGTCTGAAGCCCTTAACATCTTTATCTCCTTATCTTCTCCAGAAATTTAAGGTTAAGAGATGTAAGAAGGAGATAAGCAGGCTATTGTCATGTTCACTGTCAATAACATTTCTCTAACTTTAGAAACATCTCAGTCTGCTACCAGCTCAGTGCCCATGGGTTTAGATCTGAGAAATATTACAAACCTACTCATATTGACAAGTATCTTAATATATTATTATTTACATGAATTTGAGCTATCACAGAATGAAAATTCAAGCATAAGACAGACATAGCAGAATTATTTTCCAGGATAAAATGTTCCCATCCATTCAGAAAGCTTACCTTGTCCATGGCAGCAGCTTGCACTTTTCATCCTGTAAATGCCTTCTTATTTCTTTTAAGCAATTTAACTACACAAGAATCTGACAAGCTTCACAGCAGAAGCAAGGTAGTCTGTTTTGTTGTATAATGAAGAGAAAGGGAAAGGCAAAGGTGAAATAAAAAGGAAAAGAAGACAGAATCATTCAAGAAAGTCCTTAGATTAGCAATCACAAGAACAAGAAAAATCAGTGATGAATAATTCAACATTGGAACTAGCAATAGGCCTACTAGACACACAGAGCAAACAGGTGGAACACAAAACAAAAGGAAAATCATGAAAGATACTGAGTTTAGTGCCTAAAAGAAATTCCACTTGCTATGAAATGCAATGTTTATCATATTCAATTAGAAACTGGAAAACACTTTGTTTCTTCTGTTTTCAATTGTTTCAACTTTTTTTTGTCTTCTTAATTTCTTATACTTTTTTTTTCTTTTGCAGTACAGGGATTGAACTCAGGAGGTTGTACTTGCCAGGCAAGCACATATTCTACTGAGTTATCTCCCTGCCCTTTTTTTTCTTTTTTTTCTTCTAATTCTACATGCTTATATCTGGTAATATGAATTATAGTACTGGTTATAAGACAACACATGTACAACAAATGTTGTGAAATTCATATTACTTTAAGTGAAAATCTGTATTACTTGTAATTTTTTCATTTAATTCTAATTTGTACTCTTTAAAAAAGAAAATAAACTGGAAAATGATATTAGTAACCATAGTAAAGTTGACAGATTTTGTTTTGATTTTCAGATTATTAAAGATTAAGTAATTGACTAGTTACTACTCTGTTGGGCACTTGCCTTAGAACTTTGCTCATTTAATCTCCACAGCCACCACATCTATCCCTGTTTTAAAATGAGGAAATGGCCACAAGGTCATCTAGAAAACTTGCCCAATGTTGTAGACCTCAGTAAAGGATAAAGCACGGATTATCACCCCAATAGTTTAACCTGAAAGCCAATCTCAAACCCCTAAAGAGTTTGCACCACAGTGATATATGTGAACCCATGTTTATAGCAGCACAATTTGCCATATTCAAATCATGGAAGCAAACAAAACACCATCACCCTAGTAAAGGATGAAAAAGATGTGGTATTTTTATACAATATTTTTACTCAGCTATAAGTAAACTACATAAAGTGATCAATAAAGGTTTAGATGAAGATCTCATGTAGGTACTGAACTAGATAAATAATAATTGACCAATATTCAAGTGAGGCATGTTTTTACATTAAGCCATCTTAATTCTATCTGGATAAACTATACCTTGGAATATAGAAAAATAATCCAATATACACATGTTCAAGTCAAATTAATATCCATAAATATTTTGCCTGCTATAGACTTTATTTAGGTCTGTGATGCTACCACGACAAATATAATATGCAAGCAAATTCCCCAGTGTTTTTGATTTTGTCAGAAACTGGAAACTAAGCCTGAAAAAGAACTGGATTTTGTGGCTTCCTGCCAAATGAATCCCCATAGATTGAGGGAAGGTCTAGAATTTCAGCTGTAATAGATTTTTGAATCTGATCGGTATTAGGATTAGATAAAACTACAGTAAAACAAATGACAATACTGATACATGAGAGAAAATAAAGATATTTTATTGCTGAGAAATTTAAATACAATCACTGTTATCTTTGATAAATTCTATCAAACAAAATTTAATCAAACATTTACTGAGTCATTGCTGGATAGGTCTAGAAAGATAAGAGAGACGAAAAGCTAGATAATTATTTTATTAAAAAAAGATAAATCTAGGCAAGCAAAGGGACCAGGGTTCAGTCCCCACACCACATGCCCACACTTGCTCCACACCTGGGACATGTTGACCAGCCACTGAGACTTGGTGTGGTGTACACCTGTAATCCCAGCTCTGGGGAGGCTGAAAAAAGGATCATTATGAGTCTGAGCTGTGAGCTACAAAATACATAAATAGTAATAATAATAATAATAATAATAATAATAATAATAAATAAGATAACTCACTGATATTTTCATAGGACTTTATGTCCATGAGACTACTTTTCTTTTACATCATCACAATAAGATATAGTACAGACACTGGGAATAAATTTTATATACTAACCCATTTAATAAATTAGAAAAATAGTTTTAGCAAGTGAAAGGTCATAGAGATTTAATAGCACAACTATAAAACTTTCAGCATCTGAATTTCAAAATAACAAAGTCCAATCAATTAGACTTTAAAGATTAAAATATCATGAACATCTACTATGTGAGAGTATAGTAAGCCACAGGAATGCAAAGATAAATTTAAAAAAAACACCTCAACTTGCTCACAGTCTATGCACAATACAGAGAAAAGAGAGGAATTAATTTTGCTGATGCAGAAATTTCAGGGTTTTTTTTGTTTGTTTGTTTTTTGCTTTTCTTTTCTCTTTTTAAACCTCTGAATGTATTTGAAATGATTTAAAATTACCCAGATGAAAAGGAAAGGGGCACTAACACAAGAGAATATGGACTAGCCTTAGGACTTAATACCTTGTTAGACAAGTTAGCTAGGCTCAGTTTCCTAACACCCAATGTCATGCTTGTAATCTAAGTTCTCTGCAAAGCTGAGGATTGGAAGTTTGAGCCCAGCCTGCCAACTTGCAGACTTAATAAGACTCTCTCTTAAAATTTAAAAAATAACAGTCTGGGTCTGTATCTTAGTGCAAAGGCACTATGTCGAATGGCTGATACCATCAAATACAATTTGTAAATATAAATAATACAAATATAAGTGAATATATGATGGAAAAATACCTACTCTCAAGCTATAAATGAAAACCAACCATTCACTCAATCATCCATTGAATATTTATTTAGTATGTAATAGGTGGCAGATACTGTACTAGTCACTCAGGATGCCATAGTTTTAAAAATAATTCTGTATTAAGGAAAAAAGAAAACATTTCATGGTTCAGTAGATAGCCTAGATTCAATGGTCTAAGCACCTGTCTGGAGAGCAAAAGAACCCAGCTTTGATCCCGGGTACCTAAAGCTGTGCCAACCACAGAATCCAGCAGGGGTGTTGCATGCCTGTAATCCCATGTACTGGGGAGATTTAGATAGGAAGATCACTACGAGTCTGAGCTGTGTAGCGAGATCCTGTACCAAATGAAATAAATAAAATAAATGATCTTTTTTTAAAAAAAGAAAAACCATTTCAGTACAATAAGGCCACTGCTGTAAAGTAAAATGCTTCACATGCTATGGGAAAAAGAACAATCATTGTGGTATAGTACTGCTAATTACAAATCTCAGATGGTTAGAAGCCTGAAGAATATTATACTTTAAAGGGGTTTGGTGAATTATTACCAAAAGAGGTTACCAGTCTTATGTAGGAAATTATAAATTTTGTATTTTAAAATACAAGAATGATTTAAATAAAACGGCACACTCCAGATGCACTACCATGACTCTAAGGCATTTTAATATGGGTTAATGTTATAGCTCATGTCTAGTTGTCCCTCCAAAGGCTCATGCAGCCATGGGGTGGACTTCTAGAGTTTGTGATTAATTCATGATCCACTGGGATTGGGTGTGAGTGCTTCTGGGATTATGGGTGCGAGTGCTACTCCTAGCCTTGGGGCAGATAGCCTGAATGAAGCTCAAAGGAGACAGATGTGCTCTCTGCAGCCATTGTTGCTGCTGCTCCAGCTTCTGTTGTTGTTTTGTCATGTTTTGCCACTATGAACTGCTGCCCTATGCCATGTGCCACTTTGCGTTGGAGCCAGCTGAGTATGAACTGAAATCTCCAATATGAACTGAAATCTCCAATAACTTTCCTTCCCTAATTTTGAGTGTCAGGTATTTGTCCCAGCAATAAGAGAAGAGAAACTGAGAGCTAATATAGCAGTTTTCCTTATATACTGTAGGGTAAATCAGGAAAAGAAAATTTATGTGCATACATTTCTCATGTACTTAGAATTTCCTAAGGTCTGAGTTTCTCTATGCCTGAGTCAATTAGGTAAATTTACTCTTCCAGGGAAATGTCCTATTTTAATCTTTGCATTCTACAACTAAGCCTCAAAACTAGTCTCACTGAAGTTCTGTAACACATAACAAAGACATATATTGCTCTTTTTTATTATTCCAATGAACATTGTAATGTCAAGACATGAATTCTAATTCTAATCAAGAGCTTCATATTTCCATAGGTAATTGCTTTTCCCTTCAGTGTGTCTGAACTGCTTTAAACCTTTCTGAGAACATTAAGGGATACATATTTATGTAATGTAATTTCAATAATAGCAACTAGTTTACAGTTGGATTCCATCTAGGAGATTCTCTGTTTTGTACCAGAAATCAAACACAGGCCCTTGTGCTTCCCAGGCAGGCACTTAGGCCCCTAAGCTATATCAGGGATATAGTTGCAACCTTGAAACTAAACTGCCTATGTATTCTCAAGAAAATAGTTAACACATGGATCTATGAGTATATTCTCATGAGATTATCAGTAAAAGTGCTACAAGTAACATCCACAGCGGTGTCACTGTTGGCAGTCAAATTAAATGTGATCCTGTATGTAAAAAAACAAGAAAGTACTATCTAAATATTACACTTTTTTATTTAAAGGTTAGAATACATCTCTTGTATAGGTTGATAGTGCAAATAAAAAGATATTTAAGTTACATTTGAATTCTTTTTTATTCCAGAGAAGGGTCTACAGGATGTTTAGGGTCTAGATCAAATTCATAGTGATCCACCTGTTTACAGTCTCCCAAGAGCTGGGATTCAGGTGCAGGCCACCATGCCTAGTCTCAATGGATATCTCAGAGTACCCCACGGGCAGGGCCAGCACAGCAGGCTCCGAGATCGAATCCCCAGCCCCTGCATCTGCTTACAGGTGCTTTAATCCATTGAGCTATTTGGCAGGCCCTTATATTTGAAATATTTGAAGACTTTAATGCCATACATTCTAAGAATCAAATAGCATTTTAGTGCTTCTTAGAAGTAAACCAAAATAATGATAGCTCTGGAACAGAATCCTACCAGTTGATCGTTCATTTTTACATGTATGGGAAGTAAATAAAATTCACAATTAAGTACTTGTTTTTAATTTTAGTTTCTTCTTCAAAATTATAATACACTTGTTCAAATAGTATAGGGATATCTTTTTATTGAGTCCCGCATGGTCTGCACAATAATTTACTGAAATACAGCATCATTATTTTAACATATACTGAAGTCAGGTGTGATGACTTTCCACAAATCACTGTGTAAAGTTTGACATTTAATTTTGATAACCTTAACTATATACCTGTTCACTTAATCATGCCATTTTGAAATGCTATCAAAACACTATTTAATAAGAAAAATGTATTTCAGGACAGTTTGTTCACTTTTATGTTCGGTCAGATCTTATAGTCTCATTTTTTATCAGGAGATTATTCTTAATAATCTTAATTGGAGATTATTCTTAATCTCACCAGACAAAATGCCTCTTTGTTGCTCCATGAACACAAAAGGTTCCATATCTCTCTCCTCATGCTGTTCTCTGCTCTTGAGTTAGTCTTTCCTGAAACATGCAGATCTCTGATTCAAGGTCACTTCTTTGGAAATATCTCCCTTAACCACTACATCTAAAACCAGCCCACTGCACTGCTACTGTCTGGCTGTACTAGTTTTCTAACATTTGTTATACTTAACTGTATATTACATCTTGTAGTGCTTTTTAAATCTTGATTGTAAGGTTTAAGAAAACAAGACATTGTTTTCTTAATGTTCTAACACATGTCTACATGATAGTTAACAATCAAGGATTTGTGTAATTCATCTTCTAGTAGCTTTCACATACATCTCTTCATCTCAAACATAATGACACAAAATTTTAATTAAAAATGCAAATGAAGTCCATGAACAGAGCAACCAGTCTTTCCCCCAAGACATCCTCCAATGTAGCCAATCTTAATGACTACATTTTCAAAATTTTCTTCTTCTAATCTGAAATCTAGCACACTTAATTTTGTCTATTGAAAATCAGTCTGCCTTTTGTACTGCCTTATATTAACCAAGTTAATAAAAACAGAGGTCTCAAACTGGAATAATAATTGCATTTGTTCAATATGTGAAAATATTGTATGAACCAGACTATCCTGATGATATTATCAGTGAAATTGACCTTTTAGAAAACTCAATATAAACCGACAACTGAAAATGAAAGGTTTCTAGGTGAGCAGATTCTTTTTGTTTGGTTTGGTTTTAACTTTATTGAGAAGGAAATAGCAATGACAGTTTCAAAACAGGTTAGTAGGACAGTTGCAATAATTAATACATTCCATATTGTTGTCTTTGTAGTAGTTATTTATAGTACAAGATGCAGAGATGATATCTTGTCTAAAGACTGCTAGTTCAAAACATTCTTCTCATTGAACTAAGAGAAAGTAGCTATATATCTATGCTAACTATTTTATATATACAGATATATTTTTTCACTACAAAATGGTCCTTCCTTTACATAAATGAGCACAGATTCTAAGAAAAGGAAATCAGGAGATTTTATAAATGTTTTCTTTGAAAAGCAGTGATCGCTTAGACAGGTACTATCCTTGAGTTCTATAACTCACCTTCTCCTAGGATTCTCAAAATAAACCCTCCTGATGGATATCTTGGTAAAAATTAAACAAATCTGGTTCTACTGTTTGTATGCCCCAAATTCTTTAAGTAGTTTTTCTATATATACTCATAAATCAGATGCTTTTTCTGGTGCATAAAATAAATACAAAATTATTTGCAAATCCCATGTAGAATGAAGTTAAAGACTCCAACACAAGATTAACAGATTGTTAATAGAACAGATAATGCATCAACTTGAAATTATTGGGTTGAGAGTGTTTATTCTGCCTACTAAGAGTAAAAGTAGAGGGAGAAGTGGAATATTTTAATTCACAATCTACTTCTACATAATTTTCTCAAGGTTTTAGGTATATTCTGAATGCATATCTAGAATTCTTGTTCCATTTTAACCATATAATACTTATTAAAGAATATAGTGAGAGATAGACAAATAGAAGATAGATAGATACATACATACACACATACATACATTCATACATACATAGACTTACAGACAGATGATAGATATACGAGCACCAGAACTGAAAGGCCAAATTCACCTTAACATGCTCCAAACTGAAACTGGAAACTGGATGAACTGACAGAGAAGAAATAGAAATTCTAGCCATTCTATCTCCTCATAACTTATTGTGTTCACACGTTTAACATTTAAAATATAGCATATATATATGTATATATATATACATATGTATGTATATATATATATATATATATATACATACATATATATATAGTTATATTTTGGAATGGGTGGGACCAATTTGGAGTGGTCTCCATGAGACCACTCCAAATGAAGGAAGGGACTTGCCAAAAATTCTGGTGAATATTTTGAGCCCAGCTAAGAGGTGTGATCAAACTCAATGGAGCATGTTTAAACTCCTTAAAAATTTATAGCAAAAAATGGTAATATTTTAGAAAGAAAATGCTGCCATTATTCCCTTTCAAAATACTCCCCTTCACTTGAAGCACAAACATCAATCTTGCTGCTTTCTGAAGAAGTCCTGTAAATCTTGTTTTTACAAGGTGTTATCAAAAGTACAGTGAAAGCTACCAAGTGACAACCAATAAGTCTCATAATTACCTCACAGTGTGTCTTTATCCACATTATTTTTCATATCCAGAACCATGTAGCTTCCAAAAAGGACTATGATAGGTAAAGGTTTCGAGCTCATTCCGAACACTGAACAATTCAAGATTGCAAAACTAATGACATACAGAAAAGAGGTTTTCAGCTGGGGTGATGGTTCAGTGGAATAAGCACTTCCCTGGCAAGCACAAGGGCCTGAGTTCAATCCCTAGTTCTGCCAAAAAACAAAACAAAACATTTAAAAAAAAAAAAAAAAAAAGAAAAGAGGTTTTCAAGATTTCTTCAGAAATTGGCAAGAACAATGGGATAAGAGTGCATAAAAGAAGGAAGAATAATATGGGGAGAATACCAATGTATTTGACTGTGATGATTTTTTAAAAACTAATCCTATTCTTCAATCATACCTTGAACACTAGATGATACTTATAGAACAAATCTAGATCAGAATAATCTCAAAAATCAAGCCTTCATATATAACATATTTATAAACTCCTGTAAAGGTGCTTTGTATCAAAGAATTCTTTTCTTTTTTTGCGGAACTGGGGATTGAATTCAGGCCCTGCACTTGCCAGGGAAGTGCTTATTCTACTGAGCCATCTTCCTGGCCCCCAAAAGAATATTTTACATTACTTTTCTTAATTATAATTCATTGCCCTAAACACTTCATATACTGGCTGATGTGTTCCCATGTACAAGGAGTGACAGATGTCAGCTCTTAGAACTCAACATCAAAATAACCACAATGGACATGATCACCACTTATTTACTTTTGTCACATGAAAGCTTATCCTTACAAATTATTTTCACAGGAATCACAGATACACAGTTGCTCTCTCAGATCTTTCCCCTACCAGGATAAGAAATCGGACATCATCTTTGGGTTTCTAACTAAAAATACACCCTTGTTCTTGCGGAGGAGCTCTCTGAAGCAGTAGGCAGTTTACTAGAGTAAGTGGTGTTCAAACACATAAGAAAAACCCTGGGATCAGAAATGTAAGCCCAGGGTAGACTCCAGTGATCTCTTACTATTCTACCATCAGTGTTCCCTTTCTACATTTCAAAGACAATTTTTAATGGTTAAATTTTCCTATATATTTTTATAAGTATTACTTATCTTTAACAAAATGCTATTTGTGAATCTATATGTGAGTTTATGAATTTATTAATGAAAAGGAAACATTATCATTAGTATTTATAATAAACTTTATTTATTTATTTATTTATTTTGGTGCTACCAGGGATCAAACTCAAGGACCTTGTGCTTGCCAGGCAAGCACTTATTCTACTGAGCTATGTCCCTAGACCTACAATTAACTTTAATGTTTATTTAATTTTCTCAAATGCTATAAAAGTGTACTTGGATTGGAAGGTTGTGCAATATGATACATGATATTCAGTAGGAGCACCACACAGAAGAGTGTCAGATACAAAGATATAGAGGGTGTTAGACACCAGATGAACTCACAGACATGAACATAATTCTTCTTTAGTACTGAAAAAAATTATTTTAACATTCTCTTTTAAAAATAATTAAAGCATAGATATGTGGCATTTTAAACCATCTCCAGCCTTATGTTTGAAACAAAACCCTTGAGGTCACAGCAAAGTAAGCTAGTCCAAACAAAAAGGAAGAATTTAGTAGGCTTGGTTTTGAAAATTAACAATTATTAATGCATCATGAATTTTCAATGTACATAACAAATAAAAATGTGCAAATCAGCTAAACATCAGTCCCAATTGACAGTATTTTAATTAATAAACTGACTTTTAGTTTTAAAGGAAAAACACTGCATTTTCTTATAGAATTACAGAATACATTAGACATCAAACCACAAAACCTAAAATAGTCTATCTAATCACATCATTAAAAGCACATGTGCATTTTAAATACATGAGACAAGATTAGTAGTCCCATTTAAGTTCTTATGTTAAAATTCAGAACAGCAATCATTTTTAAGTCACAAAAGAGAAAATCTTCTAAAATCTTTTCAGTTTGGAAGAATAAAGGCTTTTACTTGACTGTTACTTACATGAGTTCATATCAAAGAATTTCATAGAGACTTCTAAATTCATAACCATTGTCTATTAGTCTGTTTTTAATAATTTTTCTTTGGCATGTGATCCTCTCTAATTAGATTCTACTCTCTGTTGTTTCAAGACTCCATAAACTGATGTCTTATATACCAGCTGCTAAAGCAGGAGCTACTGTCTAAATGATATTCACAATGCGTATTTAGAAGGTTTACAATTATACCCTTGCTAATAAATTGTGCTATTTTCCCCAACAATTTTAAGTGCTAATCTTCAGAAGGCATTTTAAAATTAGCTAAAATTCTGTCAAGAGATTTACAAAAATTGTTAGCATGAAGATAATTATGTCACAGTCCTTGGACTCCATCTCTGATTGTGTGCATAAATCAGAAAATGTCAGCTGTGTTTTCCCTTAATAATTATCCTTGCAGCAATATATTATAGTCTAAACTCCTATTATAATTTTTGTTTCTGGTTTCTAAAACATCAGACAGTTATTTCAAAAGTTTGCAACTGATTGAATAATTCATATTTCCTAGAATAATAAGTAATTATCAGTTTCAAAATTTTAAGCATCAGCAATAAGTAGATCAATATGGAAGGGATAAACTCAGTTTTCATGAACCTCCATCCTAAACACCAAAACACTTAATTGTGATAATAATTTTTGAAAATATTAATTAGACAACAATGTACCATAGCAGATGTTAGGCAAATAGCAGTAATGATATGAATAGAACTCTAAGACACAGTTTATTTTAACTACAGTAATACAGACACGTGAAGCACAGGTGTCTGAAATATAAACCAAATGACTTAGCCTCTCTTAAAATGAAATTTTCTTATAAAGTTTATAAAAAATCAATTTTCAAACGAAAAGGAATGAAATTAAATACACTAAAGTGAAATTATTCTCCCCTATTGTTCAATATCAAATTGAGTGTGCTTTCGTTTTCTGTACTCAAAAGGTTAGTTGAAAGATAGAATTTTGACTTGAGAACTATAATAATGATAAAAAGAATTTTTAGTGATCTTTACATTCCATTAGCTACTCTAGGAAATATTTTGTTTCATGTGTTTCTCATGATATTAAGTATTTTAAAATTAGCAAAGACAAAAGGTCTAATTATTTGAAAACTTTGAGGTACATCAAAATCTGGATATACCAGCAAGGGTTTGTGGCTTAGAGTTTAGTATTCTAAGTTTTTCCTTTTTTTTTTTTTTTTTAATCATTTCTTGTACTCCCATACAGGGTCTATAGAGTCTACAGGGTCTCACTATGAGTAGATCGGATTTGTAGTGATCTGCCTGTATTCAGCTTCCCCAGCATTGGGATTACAGCACATGCCACCACACCCAGTCTCAGATGCCGTCTCAGCAAGCCTTGGGGGCAAAGCTGGCACAGCAGGCCAGGGATCAAAAGATTAAGATTAACAGAAAAGAGCAGTTTTACAAAAGGTATTTTGGAAGAAAAGATTTTCACATTTTTCTGTCCATGATAATCAATAGAGTTACATTTTCTATGTAACCGAACCACTGTATTCCTCCAATGAAATATCAGAGTAGAAAAATATCTGGGCTTGAAACAACTGGAAAACAATGACCATGAGAATTACAAACATGGGAGCTAGAGTTATGGATGCCCAGAGATCCATGAGAGATTTAAAAAATTAATTTTCTGAAAAATTAGTCTGTACTCATTGAAGCTAAATTTTCTTCCTCATTAGTCAAACCAACAGAGCTGGAGAGATAGCTCAGTGGCATAAGTGCCTGCCTAATGAGTACAGGGTCCTGAGTTCAATTCCTGATAAAAAAAAAAAAAAAAAAAAAAAAAAGTCAAACCAACAAGCAAAACTTTCTCCTAAAAAATACAACAGCATCTCCTTATAATATTTTTCTGAAAATTATTTCAAGGGCCATTGAGATAGCTCAGCAGACTAAGTGCCTACTTAGGCAAGTGAAAGAAGTGGGGTTTGATATCAGGCACCACATGCCCCACCGGCCCTGTCCCCAGCCATGCTGAGCCAGCCACCAAGACCCGACATGGTGGTATGTCCTGTCATCCCAGCACTGGAGAGGTTGAAAATGAGAAGACCACTATGTATACATCTGAACTGTGAAAACCCTGTTCTAAATATATAAAAAATTTAAAGAACTAATTCAAAAAAAGTGAAAGAAATGATGGGATAAGTATGTTCAAAGTGAAGGAATATTTTGACAAAGATTAATGGCAATATGTCTAACTGTAATCAGTATTTTAATATAAATATAAACTGTATATATCAATCACATCTTGTATATTTTGTACTCAGGTGAAGGTGCATTAATGGATAAATTCTCTATAATGAAAATCCTGAGGCTTTCCTCATTTTAATATACATTACTAGAAAATTAACTAAAAGTTCATAGCAATGCATAACTCACTAGTAACCTAAGAAAGTGTTCAGGTGAAAGTGTTCACCTGAAACTTGGCTAGAACTAGATATTACGAATTTCTCATTTATACCGATATCAAAGTGAGAGTTGGAGATAAAGTTCAGTGGCAGAGTGCCTTCCTTTCAGTCACAAGGTCCTGAGTTTTATTCCTAGTACAAAAAAGGAAAATCTGATTTAAAACTGAAATCCCGTTTACAATTCCTGACTATGAATGAGGTTGAAAATCATTTATTTATGCTTATTTGTGACCTACATTTTCTCTTTTAAATACTGTATTTTGATACTCCTTGCCAGTTTTTAATTTGTATTATAAACATTAAAAATTCCAAGCAACAATTTTCTTTTTATTTTTTCTGCAGTAACTTTTGCCACATGAATTCTCTTTGTAGTTTGCTTGTTTTTAAACAGAATTACAGCAACACAACAAATTAATACTACAGTATATAACTATCCTGGATTTTATAGAAAATTTTATAACATTAAAAGGCATAATGGGGCAGGTCAGATAGCTCAGTGAACTAAATCACCTGCTTAGGCAGAGTGTAGTGGCGTGGGTTCAATCCCTTGCATGCCATGCCAACCCCACCCCCAGGGCATGCTGAGGTGGCCATTGAGACTGAGCAAGATGGAGCATGCCTGTAGTCCCAGCACTTGGGAGACTGAAAATAGGAGGATCACTAAGAGTCTTATCTGTGTAGTGAGACCCTATAGACCCTATACTAAATACATTTTTAAAAGCCATAATTTATTACACAAAATGAAAATTATAAAATATTTTAAATGTATATCAAAAACAAGAACTCTTCTCATGTGACTACTGAATAGTAATAAGTTTTTAAACCAATATTATAATATGTTAGCATTTGAATATCTGAATCTGCTTTGGGCCCAAACAAAGCATTCCAATGTTCACCATTTTATGGTGTCTAAAGCATAAAATGAAACATATTTCAATGGCATATGAGAAAACTTTTCTGGGAGTGGGGGTTAACAAGATACTATACTGAGATGAAACTATGGCATTAACAATTCTCTTTCTTATTGCCATGTGTACTCCAATACTTTTCATGATATGGTCACTTCTCATATATTTAAACTTAAAAGAACAAATAAAATTTCTGGAGGTATGTGAGTTTTTTCCACTTAGTGATGTTTTAAAATAGTGATGTAATTGGAAAACATAATTTATTCATGTATACAAATTGTGCCAAATCCATGCAAGAATTAAAAGAGCATCTGCCTACATCTGGTGGAAGCCAATTCTTAATTCTGGGATTCGAATCTTGAATCAGACAATTAGATCTGGCTTATTTTTCTATCTATCTTTTTGTCTTTTTTTTCATACTGGGGATAAAACTCAGGACCTTTTGCTTGCCAGGCAGGCACTTATGCCACTGAGCTATCTCCCTGGACCTCTGGCCTTAATTCTTAGGAATGTACCTTATATTTTTCCTTGTTAGATTTATCTGAGTTGTATAACAGTTGAAATATAATTTTTAAAAGTTTCAAGTTCCAATTATTATATCTGTAGAAAAAATTTTAATGTAAAACACATGAATGTGGGTAATTTTCTCTTCAGAACTTCACTGAAGGAGTCTGTAATAAGCATTTTTCTCCCTGAAGGAAAATTGTGCACTCCTAAGAGGTTAAATTCTAAAATAATACAAATCAACTTAAATTAATGATCATGCTAAAAGATTTTCAAATTTAGCCTATTTAAATATTCCTACAGGTTGGAGTATGAAAAAATTATAAGGGAAATAGAGCATTTTATGGCACAGGACCATTACAATGAGAATCAAATTTGAAAATTCAATGAAGAGAGTTGATTATGTAGATTGCAAGGCTCAGATAATTTACATGTGATGAAAATTACAGTATCAGTTTGAAATTAATGGCATTATCAATCATCATTATTTCCAGAACCAGTCCTTTTATAACATTATCATGGAGACAAGAGAAGATTGACCAAAAGATTAGTGACACTTTTGTACCATCATAGACCACAAGTGGCTTAACTTGTCATTAAAAATATACTTATCAAAATTTTGAGCAACAAAACCGGAAACATTCCATTATACTACTTCCTATACTCACTTCTAAGGATAGCTCATTAGTGATTTTCTTGATGTACACTGGAGACAGCAGCAATAAAAATGGATGGCACCAAGTCCCAAAGGACAGAGTTATGACCTTGAATGCTGCAAAGGCTAAAGCATGATCATCATCTCAATGCTGAAATTACTATGTTACAGGGTGACTAAGTTTACTTCCTCAGACTGGTCAGGATCATTGAAACAGAATTCCCCCAATTACCCAAAGTAGCTAACAGGGAAAAAAGTTTGCTTCTGAGCATAAAAGAGCACAAATATCATTTTGACTTCAAAATGAACAAATCTTGTACTAATCTCATATCATATGTTGTGCATATTTATTTTGTCATTCGTTTCATCAAACTCGGATGAACAGCCACAACTGAAAGAATTTTTCTCTATATTGAATACTTACATATCCCCATGGCTTTAAATTATACCTCACCTATGTTCTATTTAGTGAATGAACAGAAGCCATATTATATACGAATAGATAGATGAATTTTGTATGAATATTTCAATTAAATAAAGAAAAGACTTTATAAACTTTTTCCCTTGTAGACCAAATGCTTAGAAGTTCTAGTATGTAGTAGGTCCTTTTTACAACTAATGGAATAGTATTAATGAGAACTATATTTTTACCATTCATAAAAAAAATTGATAAGCTTTGCCTTCATAACGACATTCTTAGAAGCCAAATAGTTTCAGAGGGTAAATTAGTAGAAATAATTCCGTTTTATTTTAATGACCATTTATAATAAATTAAATAATCTTTTTGTTAAACATTAAACACTTCAACCTGTAAATTGAATAACTATTTTGCCATCCTTCTTAGAATAATTAAGTGCTCAATTCAATAATCAATATATCAGTAAGTATAACAAAAATTATCATACACATATTAAAGTGTAAAGACAAAAGTTTCTTAAAGTGTTCAAGTCTCAAATGTGTATTTTTGATGAAAATGTTACACTGCCATTTATGACGATTTTCTCTTTAATGTATGATTTATTTATATTCAGAAAATGTCTATATATGGTTTTTAAGAACCTAAATAACTTAATGCTTCCTAGAGTCCACACAGAAGCTTATGCAATTATTAACAATTAATGTTATTCTTACACTGTTTTACTAAATTATTATCATAATTAACATGATGATCATTGTCATTATTTGAAACAGTTTAAATACTAATTCTACAAAGACATTCACATCACTCTGCTCATTGCCAAATGGCTGAAACCCCAAACTAGAAGACATCTAAATCCACCTCTGCAGAATTGAACTGACTGTATTACCTACTGATGTAGTTACAAAGGCAAAATCAATGTTACTTAAAAGACCTCCAAAAACCCAAAATTACCAGAATTACAATTAAATTCTTTACTCAGGATATTCTTTAATTCTAGCTTAAAGCCTTTATACTTCCTGTCATCCTGTTTTTCTCTCAAAAGAAATGATCCACAAATATTTGTGAAATCTTGTTCCCCACTAAACACAGAAGGAAACAGCTCATCATCTCTCTCATAAGAGCACTTCACCCTTAAGACCATTACTAGCTTGCCACTTCTCCAGTGTGGACAAAACAGCCCAATCCCTTAAACGGGCTTCATCATCCTGATATGTTTCAAGTCTCCCTTAAATGCAAAGTGATCTCAGAAATTCCCTTCAAGAGTTAAGCTTTCCTTTTTGGTAAAGGAGCTTAAAACTGGACAACTTATCATATCCCTTTCATCAGTTTAAAACAGTGCAAATGACACTTCAACTCCTGGAACATTCAGATTTAGGAGCAGAGGCCAATAATGGCAAATGTTGTCCTCACTATGCTCAGAAGGACTTTATCATTAACTTTCCTTAGCACAATCTGATTAGAGTTGACTGAACACAATTTTGATATAAAATAAAACAGTCAAAAAATACTCATGCGAAGGCCAGCCAAATAGCTCAGAGAATTAAAGCATCTGCAATCAACCACAGGGGCCAAGGATTCCATCCCCAGGCCTGCCTTACTGGCTCTCCCCCCAGGGCAGCTGCTAAGATGGCAATTGAGACTGGACTTGGTGGCACGTGCCTGTAACCCTAGCTCTGGCAAGGTTGCAAATAGACAGATCACCATGAGTCCAATCTAGTAGTGAGGTCTTGAATACCCAGTAGACACTTCCCTAAAAATAAAATAAAACATAAAATACTCGTGTGATAATTTATGAGGTTTTTGAATAATTCCAATCCATTATCTATGGGGCCATCTAAACAATTTCATCTGAATGTTTGCTACTTGTTGTAAGATAACTTTATTTTTCTATTTCATTTTTTTCAGTTTATTAGTACCTGTTTATTTATATTTAAATTCTTTTCAGAAGTTGGTACATTTGTAATACATATTAATTCTCTCTTCATCTGTTTCATTTACCTACCATTTCCCTTCACATTTTTTTTTTTTGGATATGAGATAAGGGATGAAAAAAAAGAACTTTTATTTCCCCCAGAAAATTTGGAAATGTAAACTTGACTTCATTTCATTTCTTTTATTTTCTAATTTTTTATTTTTATTTTATTTTATTAAAGTACAAATATCAATGAGACAGTTTTAAGATACCTTAACAAGACAGATTCGATAAATTGATACACTGCAAACTGTTTTCATGTTTTGGTATCGTGCAAGGTACATACATGATATTATACTTACACACATTATTATAGCAAATGTCTCTTATAAATAAATTAAGAGTGTGTTTACTTATCTTATTTTCTATACCTGAATTATATCACAGATTCAATAATTAACACTTTCTACCTTGTTATTTTCCTAGTGGTTGTCCATAGTACTAGAAGCCAACATAATATCCTGTCCAACCACCATTAGTGCAAATCTTGCCTCTCATAGAATTATGTAGAAGCATGGCATTATCTATCCCAACTGTACTGTCCATACACACACATCATGATTCTTCCTTTCTATACCCCTTCCTTTGTCTACACCTGTCAAAGATGGGCACTCCATTGTCATTCAACCAATTTAGGTGCCTGAACTCAGTGACACAATCCAACACAGTCCAGCATTCCACAATAATAATAAGTTATCTGAAGAAGTTGTTGACTGTAGCCATTTATAGCTCAATTTATTATTATTGCCCCACATTGTATATCTCATTTTTATACTTTTCTGCTGGATGGTTAAGACTGAGATAGAGCAAGACCTATATACCAAAACATGTAGCTTTTGCTTCTGATGAGGTCAGTGAAGTCCCCTCAGGGTAATCCTGTACCCTACTCTGTAGATCCTTTGTCTGTATCATCCATGTGGATGAGTCACGGCCAATGCTTGACCAACAGTTTGCTCACTAAGAGAGGCTGAGAAAAAGTTTTCTCTCCATATGACTATCCCCAGGTACACTATAGATCATTGATCTCCTTTCTCTGTGGCTCCATAATCTCCTTGATCAGAAAATTTGGGGCACAACTGAGTTCATGATGTTACAGTACAGGCTCATTATGGCCTGAGTCTTCACTGACCTTGAAAGGCTAAGGCCAAAATGTTGGCTGGCCTTGTGGCTCTTCTATTTCTCCAATTTCGATCTGTGAACTTAGGTTGTTAACCATCCAGAAGAAAAGCTGCTTAGTACCCTGAAACATATTTTGTTCAGTTTGCCCTATCTGACTAAATTCTTTTTAGTTGTTGTTGTACATTTATTTGTATTTCTAATGTTTTAAAGAATAAAACAAAGTTTTAAAAATCCAGAAACAATATATAATTTCACTAAATATAATAGGAATTGAACAATGGTTGTTCTATAGCACATTGTTTTCTTTAAATTAGTTGTTGAAATTGCCAGATATAATTATGCAAAACTGGTCCAAAAAATTAAACAAAAATTAAGGTGAGAGAAAAGAACTAAGCATTAAATGTTCTTTTCAAAAAACCAGCAGAAATCAGCAGTATAGTTATCAAAAATATCTTACACATATACATCTACATTTCCTTTTCTCTTCAATTTTTCTTTCTTTTCTCCTTTCCTTCATCCCAGTTATTTCTTCTATTTGAACAGTTCCTTTTTCTTTCACAATATCTATTGTACCTGTCAAATTTCATGTACTCTGAGCTTCTTACATTAGAGAGATAATAAGATAAATATATACGCAGGTCTGATTTATTTCACTTATGAGTATCAACCCTAATCGCATTTATGTACATATAATAGTCTCAAGTTTATCTTTTTTTGTAGCTGAGTAATAACCAATTGTATAAAAATACCACCTCTTTTTTATTCACTCCTAAGTTGATGGGCATTTGGGCTGTTTCCAAGATTTAGCTACGACAAATTAGCCAGCTATAAACATTGGTGCATAAATATTGCTGTGGTATAGCTTTTTCAGTTCTGGAAAAAATACCCAAGAGGCTCAAATGAGTCCTCTAATCCTAGTTTTTTGAGGAATCTGCACACTGATTTCCATAGTGGCTGTACCAGTCTACACTCCTACCAACAGTGGAGAAGGCTTCTTTTTCTCCACAGCCCCTATAGCATCTTTATTGGCTGTCTTTCTTGATAATAGCCATTCTATTAAGATGGAATCTGAGTATTGTTTTAAATTGCATTCTTCAAATGACCAATGATGTTGAACATTTTTTTTCGTACTTTATTAGCCATTTGTATTTTTTCATCTGAAAAGTATATATTCATATCAGATGCCCAATTTTGGATTGGGTCTTTGAATTTGGGTGGTCTCTTTTTATTTAATTTTTTGTATCTTCTAGATAGAAGTCTTTGTTAGAGGGACAGTTGGCAAAAATTTTGTCTCAATTCAGAGGTTTTCTTCTTACTCTGTTGTTCATTTCTTTTGATATGCAAGAACTTTTCAAAATTATGAGATCCTGGTTGTTGATTCTTTGAAGTACTTCCCATGTATTTTGATTTTGTTCATGAACTCTCTACCTAACCCTATGCCTTCAAAATGTCTACCTACTTTCTCCTCTAATAGATTTAGTTTTTCTATTTTAATAATCTTTCATTCACTGTGACTTTAGGTTAGTAAAGTGCTACACATGGGCCTAATTTTAACCTTCGGTATGTGGAAAGTCAGTTTTGCAGCACCATTTATTAAAGAGGCTATCTTTCTTACATTAAATATTTCTGGCCCCTTTCTTAAAGTTGCTGAGTTATGCCTGCATCTTCTAATCTGTTTCATTAATACTCAGGTCTGTATTTTTGGTTTTTTTTCGCCAGTGCCATTCTAATTTTATTTTGTAGTATAATTTCAAGTCAGGAATTGTGATACCTCCTGCCTTTTCTCCACTGCCAAAGACTGCTTTTGCTATGCAAGGTCTTCTGGTTCCAGATCAATTTTAAGAATGCTTTTTTGTTGGTCCTTTCCATAAGCAAGGATTATTTTTCCATTTTCTGAAATCCTCTTCATTCTCAAATTACTATAATTTTCACTGCATAGATCTTTGACCTCTTTTTTAGATTGATTCCTAAGTTTTTCTCATTTTCTGGATGTTATTATGATTATTTTGCTGAATTCACTCACCTACAATATTTGTATGGCAATGAAACACCCATCTCTGACAAAACTAAACAAAAAGGGGGATATAAATGAAGGTCCATTTTATAGTGGAAAAAATATATATATATACACATACATGCAAAATAGGATAGATATACAGCGATTTTTTCTTAGTTCAGTGTCAAGAAAGATTTGTACTAAAAGTTTTTAGACAAGATATCATCTCTGCATCTTGTACCCTGACTAACTACTACAAAGACAACAATATACAACATATTAATTATTGTTAACTGTTCTACTATCCTGTTTTGAAACTGTCTCATTGCTATTTATTTCTCAATAGAATTAATTTTAAAAAAGAGAAGAAAGGCATAATTTCCCTACTTTCTTTGTGTGTTTGTTGTTTGATATAGAAATTCTATTGATTTTTCAGTGTTTACTTTGTATCTTGCTATGCTACTAAATTTAGTTATTAATTCTAGAAATCTTTGGGAAGACCCTTCTATGTAGAATATCATGTTGGCTTTTCTTTTTAACAATGGCTCACAAAACACAATCAAGCTAAGTTTGTGAGATAAAACAACAAATAGCACTATAATAATTGATATGTACATCAATTAAATAAATTCAATCTATATGAACTTTCAGGAAACAATTTAGAGCTATTTTATAGTTTATTTTAAATATTTTAGCCCCTGCCCTCACGTAACATATTTGAATGGAGGAGAAGGAGATAAAATGAATGAATTCTTATCTAAGTACTATGGTCCCGGAAATCTGGCTCAATGATAGACCTGATCACTTGCCTATCATACACAAGACCCTGGATTTCATCCTAGTACCCCAAGATTAATCAATTAAAACAAAAATATAATAAGCATATATACCTCAAATTTCTACATTTAAGACTTAGTGCTTCAGATATGAGATATAAGAAAAGAAATTAAGGCAATGTAATAGTAAAGAAAAGTGTTTTCAGTAGATTCTTTCCAAGATGATGACTATGTAAGAGAAAGAAATTGTAAGGATTTTCAGAAAACTATGAACTTAGAAAGTAAGTTAGTATGTCTGAAGTATAAAAAAAATCAGAAAGGTAAAATAAGAGAGTATTTGGACATGATAGCACATGCCTTCAACTCCCTGAAAAGAATTTAGGCAGAGACTGTGCACTTCAGCAACTTAATGAGATCCAGTCTCATTAAAATATTTTTTTAAAGTCCTGTTTTCAGCTGCATGGAGGCAACTCGTGTGTCTGGGACACCCCAAAGATAGGACTTTTCTTCGCACATCTGAGGCTGCCCATGGTGGCTCTGCAGCTGTCATGGTGCCACAGAATGAATATATTGAATTGCACCATAAATGCTATGGGTACTGCTTGGATTACCATGAGAAAAAGAGAAATGAGGAAAGTTGAGAGGTTCATAAATGTTCAAGGAAGGCAAAAACATAATAATAATGAAAAGACTCTGCAAGAAGCAGTGTCTGCTTACCTGGTGAACAAAGAACAGTCTAGTGCAAAAGTACTTTCCAACATGATTAAACAAAAACAAAAAGAAAAGACAGGAAAATGGGAAGTTCCTCTGCCCAAAGCTCGAGTACCCAAGGAGAAAGGGAAGTATTAAGTTATTTGAACTGTAAAGAGAAAAAAGAAGGCATGGGAAGAGGATGGCTACTAAAGTCTGTTTCATTGGAGATGGGTTTCTAAGAAAGCCACATAAATATGAAAGATTCATTAGACCAATGGGCTTACGTTTAAGAAGTCCCATGTAGCATATCCTAAACTGAAGGCCACCTTTTGCCTGCCAATAATTGGTGTGAAAAAAGACTCCTTCATCACCACTGTGTACAACTTTGAGTGTTATTACCAAAGAAACAGTGATTGAGGTGAACAATCACAAGGTGATTGTTGGGCCTTATGACATAAGGAGGCAAGGTTATTTGGGGTAAATATGCCCAGGTAACCAACAATCCTGGCAATGATGGATGCATCAGTGCAGTCTTACTAGTTTGACAGATGTTTCATATTACTTCTTACACTTATTGAAGACTACAGGTCAATCAGGAAAGCCATAACTTGAATACTGCTAAACAACTCTTATGACTACATTCATGAAGAAAATTATAAAATTGTAAAAAATATTAACATGACTCCGTTTTTCAAAAGAAATAAAATATTTTTTTAAAAATTAAAAGTCTGATGATATAATTCAATGGAAAGTATATTAAAGTAACACAATATATAAATTCATCAAAATTAAAAAATAAAAAACTTATTCAACCACTGTGATACTACATTATAATAAGATTTTAAACATTGTATATGTTTCTTGGCACATCATCCCTAAAAATCTTGGATTTCAAAGTCTTGGTATCTTTTTATATGTTAATGAACAACAAATTTCTCAGAATGGATTTTGGTGGGCAAGGGAATCAACGATGCCAGCAGTGGGTTAGAACTTGCAACCTTGCTTCCTCATATTGAGGAGGAAAAAATATAAAAAGATAGAGCTCAGAGTGTGTTTGTGCTATTGAACATCAGGACATGCCGGGAAGGTGGGGTATCCAGGGAAGGCACTTATAAAACTCATTGAAAATAATATTTTCTTAAAAGTTTTTTGGTATGAAAAGCATAACTAAAAATCTGAAGTAGAATTTCAAATGCAAGCTTATTTCAAGAAATAAGAGAATGTGTTGTTTGGCAGAAAATAAAGCACGCTAAATTTATCAGTGAAGAAACTTCAGAGACTATCCCTATTTATTGACTGTTATTTATTGATGGTGGAAAGGATGTCCATTCATTCAACTACATTAAACATGTAATATCAAACACTAGCAGAATCAAAAAGTGTTACATGGTTTAAAAGATTAAAACTGACACTTTAGCAAATACTATAGACATAAAAAGTGAAATAAGGAATAACATTTCAATGTAATTCTATTTAAATTAAACATAAATATAAAATAGTTAAGTTCCTCCACTGAGAAAAACCAATTCTCAGAATTAAAAGTAAGCAACTGTCATGTCCAAGAAATATCTCGCTATCCAAACCCAGGTTGTCAAAAGAAGAAGTAAACAAGGTAAATGCAAAGTAGAAGATCATTTTATATTGATAAATAATAACAGGAGAGCAAAATGAAAGGTACCATTTAAAATATTTTTAATTTAATACATTTCTCTAATTTAGAGTAAGAAAATACATCTGAGGATGGAAGGAGAGAGGACAAAAGGGAGGAATAGTAAAAAGGTAAAGATGTGCATGTAATACCCATGATACATAAATGTGTAATAAATATATATTAGAAATATTTTAAAATAATATATTTTAAGTGATTACTCTCCAAAAATATCATGTTGAGTAAAATAAACCATCTCTAAGAAAGTTCACCCACAAAGAGAACATAAATAGTGTCATGTTAGAAAACTGGAAGTCAGGAAATTAGAGTGCATATGTGATTATTTTTTATGCTATTAGTACAACAGATACACTAAATGAAATATTTTTTCATGAGTATATAGCATGTTAATATCAAGCAGTATTATAAGATAAAAGTTTAAATATGCATATGTATAATATACATTTAAATTACCTGCTTTAAAAATGTTCATGGAATTCTATGAATACATGAAATGACTAATTAATACAATTATGCTTAATTAGATATGAATTAGTGCTATTGTCATAGTCCAAACAGAAAACTATGCTGTATAATTTAAAGTAAATGTCCCACTAACTGACAATAATAGTTAGCATTTTGGTAGTATGATATTTTAGAGAAGTTCAAATAAAAACCAAAAGATTAACAGAGGAAAACAAAAAGGAGAGGGTAAGGATTATTTTTCTGTGTATTTTAAAGAGATGAGTAGTCATATTCCTAAACAATTGAAATGAGATCATTTTTTTTTACTTTGATTAATAAATGTTAGATATTAGAAAGAATTCCCTGGGGCCAGGGGAATGGCTCAGTGGAATAAGCACTTCCAGCAAATGCAAGGTCCTGAGTTCAATCCCCAGTTCTGCCAAAAAAAAAAAAAAAAAAAAAAAAGGAAAGAATTCCCTTATAAACTATAGAGTAATAGTGTTAAATATGTGAAATGATAGCTATTGCAATAGTACTAACAGATGCACTATTTATGTTAGAGAATAAAATAAAGTTAATATTCAGTTATAGAGCATTAGATAATTATCACCTTATTGTGACTGCCATTTTAATTATAATAATGTAAGAATTTTATTTAAAAGTATATATTATTTAAGAGCAAAATAAAATTCAAACTAAGATATAATTCATATTATTTAATTCATTTACTATTAAAAATATAGTTACCATACATAAGTTTGAAACACTTCAAAATGTTAGAGATTTCCACATTTCTACATGGTAGATTTCCCAGTGTTTCAATTTTCTTTTCTTTCTATAGGTATTTCCTAAATTTCCTAGAGTGTAAAAATGCTTCATTGTGTAATCCTGTGAGTTCTCACTTTACATAATATTGTTTGAAGGGATGTATATGCCTTAATTTTTAACAACCCAACAGCCATTTTTTTCTAGATGAGAAAACTGAAGTACAAAGATAGTTGAGTTGTCTAAGGTTTTCTGAGAGAAAAAAGCCTAAAGTATCTTACTCATGTTATAGAACATACCTCATTAATTTAGTATCCTCAACCCACCCAAATACAATGGAATTATCATCCATAATATCACCACATTATAATGATTATATTAAAGAAGAAAAAGTAATTAATTCAAATACTCTCATGTCTCATCACCTTTTTATCACTAGGATTAATTCTATCTTTTTTCCCACACTTACAGGAAAAACATGGGCAAATATTCTTCACCAAATTTTAAAGAGAACTTTTGATAAGACACGTCTCTTCCAATATTTTAATTTTGTGAGTTTCTCTAAACAAAAGAGAAAAATCATGTTATCATCCTTAGGAACACAGAGAGAGACAGAGAGAGAGAGAGAGAGAGAGAGAGAGAGAGAGAGAGAGACCGAAAATGTCCTGCCTGAGAAGTAAATGACTGAGGGGGAAAGTTATAGACCAGTATGGCATGCTAATAATCCAAATTAGATTAACAAACACAAGCAATGGTAAGAGAATGAAGGCATTCATCAGACAACAGGGATGACCAGGAATGGCCAACTTCTTCAATGCGCACAGCTAAAACTGCTCAGGCTAAACTAAGACTCATCTAGTCTCAAATTATAAGGGAATCTTAGAAAATATTTTGAATTCAGTAGCTAGCACTGGAGGCTATTGAAATAGGTCTCAAAATATCTTATTTGGGTCATGCATGATTATAACTGGTATAGAATATCTTTATACTTCTCTGACAAATGGTAAAATGTTGGAGAAATTTCCAGTTATCTCTGTTATTTAACTTCTCATATAAGTATTATTTAAGGAAGCAAACTAAGTTACCTTAACTAAATTCTTAGATATGAAAAATGATGTCTAAAACTATTCAGCATGGCATTATTGTCTCTTACAATATTTCATAATGGATTATTTTCTCTTTGATTCATTAGTCCTTTTATGAGTTCCTTAAAATAAGTTTAAAGTTAAGAATTCAGTTCTAGAATATTAAAGTAGAAGAAACAGGAGGAAGAGTTGGAATAACCACTCTCAATGTGTTATTATAGCTTCCATAGTGCCTGTTATTCATGAGACATATGTTAAAAATATTGTCGTATTCTAGAATTATCAAAATTAGTATTATAAATATTAAATCAGAGAGTTGAAGTAACTTCCCCAATATTAAAGAACTGGTAATTTCCTACTTCACCTTCTGTGTCTTTACACTATAGAACTATGTGCTTATACAGTAGAACACAAAACCCATTAGAATGATTATTTTGCTCAAAATATTACTTGTCTTATAGAGAGACGCAGCATATTATAGCCAAGGAACACTGAACACATGAATTTAAAAATGGTTATTTCCATTGCTACATTACTTGGTATAATACCAACATTCTACTTATCTTACTCCAACTCAACTGATATGATGCTTATACAAAAGCTTTCCAAATACAATTTGATTTTTGATGGATTTCCTTATTTGGCTATGGTGCTTTGTCAGGATATATTAATAACATATTTCTGATGATGACCTAATAGTATTTCCCTCTCACATTGTTGGGACAAGCTACTTGAGGACTGTACCTTTAAAAGGGGGGAGGTCTCCAGCCATGATCAGATGTTTCCAAGGCAGGAACATCATGGTAGAAGAGCATGGCAAAGCAAAACTGCTTACTCAATGGTGGTCAGAAAGCAGGCACAAAGGAAGAGCACCAGAGAAACCCTCCAAAAGCACACTCTCAGAGACCGACTCCAACATCACCCCACCACTAACAGAGCACTCAGTTAGTAGGTTAATCCACTATGAGCAAGCTAAACCATAATCCAATCATCTCTCCAGAAATCTCTTAATCCAATCAGGTTAGCAGATCAGATTAACTGTGACAATCTGATACAACAAAAAGCTCAAGAACACAGAAAATAATCCCAACAATCAAAATAGTTCAGTACATGTATGTTATTTTATTCATTATAAGTTAATAAACTGCACCTAGGAAGAGTTTATTACAAGACCAACTCATATATTTCCCTTAGTGAAAATAAGTTGGCTTCTAGGTTCATCCATGTTGTAGAAAGTAAGAGGATTTACCCGTTTCTGGCTGAATAATGTTCTATTATATATTTATTCTGTATATACATCATATTTTTGTATTTTTTCTTATTTAGATACATAGATTGTTTTTATATCATAACAGCTGTGAATAATTTTACAATAAAGTTGAAGTGAACCCTGTTAAAAAATAATGATAAATTGGCTTCTAATGCCAAAATCTCACAATAACTTGACCTCACTTTCAGGAAGAAGTCTCCCCTCACATCCTTTAATCCTTTTCTTGATAATGATTCCACAAAAGTGTTGCCCAGCACTTGAATATTTGCCTAGCAATTCAATATTCTTATTGTACTGCTGTCCTCAATTGACAGATCTTTCCTCCTCATATGACTAAACACAGTAATAGCAAAAATGCTATATAAAACTACAAGCCAGTGCATGGTCTATAGTAAACTTTCAAAATGAATTTATTGAATTAAATTATATATATATATATATATATATATTTTTTTTTTTTTTTTTTTTTCGGAACCCGACCCTTATGCTTGCCAGGGAAGCGCTTATTCCACTGAGCCATTTCCCCAGCCCCTAAATTAAATAATATTGATTTCTACTGAAATCAACTCTTCAGGAACTTCTATGTGGTGTTTTAATTGTGCACAATATGAAAAAATTATTGATTCAATAAACTCAATGAACATTTTCATGCTTAAATTTTTGTATTAAGTGACAAATTCTAAGAACAATAAGATTCTGTTGACAGGGCTGAGGAGATGGCTTAGTAGAATAAGTGCTTCCCTGGCAAGTGCAAGGACCTGAGTTCAATCCCCGGTTCTGCCAAACAAAAGATTCTGCTGACACATATGAGCCTATCATTTTCTTTATATTTATTTATTTTTTATGTATTTAGTACAATACATAAAAGTACAATACATAGGGTCTCACTACATAGATCAGACTCCTAGTGATCCTCCTGTTCTCAGCCTCCCAAGCACTGGGATTACAGACACGTACCACCATGCCCAGTCTCAGTTGCTGCCTCAGTGCCCCCTGGGAATGGGGCCAGCACCACACACTGGGGCTCAAATCCTGGCCACTATGCTCTACCTAAGCAGGCACTTTAGTCCACTGAGATATCTGGCTTGCCTTTATATGAGCATATCTGATGCCAGATACTTTTTGGGAAATTTCTGAGCACAACCTCAAGGCTGATGCTTTTCCTAGCTATGCTTGGTGTATATTACATTGAATATAGCCAAGATTCTGTAACTAAAATTTTACCCAAATAAAAAGTTCTAATAAATCTATGACCCTACACACACAAAAAAATTAAAAGCTATGATTTATTTAGACTTTAAAGGTTGGGGATATAGCTCAACAGTACAGTGCCTACCTAGCAAGTACAAGGTCCTGAGTTCAATTCCCAGCACCTTGCCCCCTCAAAAAAAGAGTAATCATTTAACCTTTCATTTTTCAAACTGTTTTCATATTTTAATCTCGAACTATGTTCAAAATAACAATTCTGTGAAGAGATACGAGTTATATCTTCACATAATGCATAAAAGTCAAGTAACCTAAGATAGACTAGTTGACAGAATTTTTTCCCATTTTTTAGCAGACATTTGCTTATTGAAACTATTAACAGATCTTTTCAAGTTATGAACAATTATTTCACACAAAGACAAATGTGTCTTATCATTGCAAAAATTAATAAAAAATCCTCCATGAGAAGTAAAAACTTCCAGTCGTTTTCAATGGAATCGAGATACTGCCTTATTTCATCTTCCTATCTGTTGCTCACACATTGAATTCCTGATTATATTAATCAATCTTTGGCATGAAAAGAAAATGCAAATTTGTCATATGTATTACCCAGAGTATGCATTAAGAAAATGACTGTTATAATATTTAATTACCAGCCTTTTAGATTTTCCCTGGCCTCTAGGAAAACAAGTTTTGGATCAAAGTGACAGAAACATGCAACTCTGAAAAGTTTGAGATGCAAAATGCTTTTTATAGCGGATGTCATACAAATGTCTGTATATTGTATGGTTTTTCCAAATGCTTAGAATTTAATAAATAACCAGTTTAACAGCACATGTGCATTTATCTCACTTCAAATTTTCAACCCATCCAATAATTAATGTTCACTGAAGATAAGTGTAATACCTACATCGAATTCATAGTCATGGCCTCACAGTTCATTCTCTAATGAGAAAAAGTTTAGGTGGGCCAATCCTCCTACCACTAGAGAGAAATTCTCTCCAAGATTCTGAATATTCACACCCATAAAACATTTTACCACATTCAAGAAAAGTTTGAAAAGTCATGAATTTCACAGTTGGACTGCACATTCTTGACATCAAATACTTAGAAAATGAGCATTTTTAGTTGTCAAAGGTATTGTTAGTGAAGACAGTTGAAAGCCTTTCTTCAGTCTGACATGACCTCTCTCATACCCTTTGCTCTACCTTCAAGGCTACCTGATCTCTGAGTTAGGAGATACTTGTGTCCTTTATGATTCAAATGAGGTCTTTAAGGCCAAAGAATAAAAATTTATTCAGAGGAAGAATCAAAGGCCAAGGTTAGGAGTGGAAAATCCAACAAAGCTAAGCTCCCCAACAGAGAACATCTGAGTACTTTATGGGCACAGGAGACCTTAATCCCCTATTTTCAAGGCATCAGAGCAGTTCTCAAAGGAGCCAAAGTGCAAGATCACCACCAATGCCTTCTGCACTCAACCTGGAGTCATGCGATTTATCATGGTCTCAGGGCATTAGAATGTGAAGGAGGTAAAATGGCTCTGCTCTGCTGTTTCTTCACTTCACTCAGCTGCATAGAATTCTGATCTACCTGTCAAGACTTTTATTATAGAAAATACTCATTTGCGTTTCCTTCAGTCTCTCACAAATAGGCTTCTAGCAATCTGAGGCAGTTCCTAGGGCCTCAGAGGCTATGGAGGGTATGCTAATGACCATCACACACTATGTATGTGGAACTGCTATGACAGGTGTGGCAGAGTAACAATGAGCCCGTAACTCAAGGACAGGTCCCTACAGATTGCTGGGTGTTGGATGCTGTTATTAATAATAATAACATCATTTTTAGTTATTTCAAAGCATTCCTTATGCAAGGGGGGACAAAGTACAAACAACTGGATTTTTTGTCATTCTGGAAAAAAGAAAGTATTTGTGAAAAATTTTAGTCTTATTAAAATAAAAATAATAAGGAAAAAGCATATGGAATAAGTGAATACTATTCAGCCACATGAAGCATAAATCAAACTGTAGGTGACATGAAAAAGTGTGGAGGGTACATTGCTAAGGAAAGTAAGCCTGACCAAGGAACGCAGCTATCACATGAGCTCACATGTGAATGCCAAACAAGCTGCCTTGTAGAAGGAGAAAGCACATACTGAACAAGGAGGAGTAGTGGGGAGACCTAGTCAACAGGTACAAAGTCAAAATTAGGAAAAATACATTCTGGTGTTGTATTATATCATAAGGCCACTATAGCTAACCAAACCATATTACAAATTTCAAAATAAACAACAGAGAATACGTTGAAGGTCTTTTTACTTATTAAGTTTATTAGTACAATTTAGGTATATCTGATTATCACATTTCTCATAGGTAAATGTACATAATAAAGATCAAGGCTTTATTTTTATTTTTTTTAATTTATTTATTTATTACAGTGTCTCGCTACACATCACGGACTCTTCTATTTTTGCGGGGGGGGTGTCAGCTCAGCCCACCCTGGGGGGGCGGGGCACGGCATGTGGTGCTGGGGATCGAACCAGGGTCCATGAGAGCTTGCCTAAGCAGGCACTTCAGACCACTGAGCTATCTTGCCAGCCCAAATGTACATAATATATCATGAATCCTCTTTGATCATCCATCCCCTCTCCTCCCTGCAAGCCCTTTTCCTTTACTGATTTATAGTGCTCTGTCCTTTTTATCCTTTATCTTTTTTTCCTCATAGCCACTGAGAAGGGGGATACTTTGAATGTTTCACTACAAAGAAATCATCAATTCTTTAGAAGATACCCTGATTCAGTGTTTATAGTATATATATACACACACATGCATATGTATATAAAGGTATCACACTATGTATAATTATTATGTGCTAAGTACAAAAAGTCTGAATCTTTAACTTAATTTTTTAGTCAATTTTTAAAAATCTAGATTCAAGAGCAAACTATTAAAATGAAAAAACTATCAAAATAAACCAAAAATCTTTAATAAAGCACTAAGAAGCTCCACTTCTTTACTGGATTTTTAATAAGATTTTTTAATTTTGGTACAGGGTCTCACTATGCAGATCCGACTCATATTGATCTTCCTGTTTTCAGCATCCCCACAGCTGGGATAACAGGCACATGCCACCATGCCAAGTCTGTTGCTGGCTCAGCAAGCACGGGGTGTGGCCAGCATAAATAGATTGTTTTAGAAAAAGGGAAAAATGGAAGAAATCTAAATATTTAAAACTTGTATCTTAGAATGAAAAGAAGTTTCAGGTTTTAAAAGATACAAGACTCTGATTTTCTTACTAAATGATGTAACTGAAACAGATATATATATATATATATATATATATATATATATATATATATATATATATATATATATATATATATATGGGCGTGTGTGTGTGTGTGTGTATATAATATTTTGGCAGAACTGGAGATTGAACTCAGGCCCTTGCACTTGCCAGGGAAGCACTTATTCCAGTGAGCCATCTCCTTGGCCCTGAAACATATTTTAAAATGTATCAGAAGAATGAAGAACAAACAACTTCAGACAGTACTAAAATGTTCCTTGGAGAAAAAATTTAATCTTTATGGAACCAGAGTTACCTTCATAAGAAGCTAAACAGAAAAAGGAGAGAAAGTAAACTTATTAAACCATGTTAGAAGACCCAAGAGTGTATAAGTTCTAAAAAAGAAAGACACCTCCTCAAGTGTTTGCCTGCATGATGGATAAAGGTGAGTCCGTGGGCAAAAATTCTTAAAGCAAAAGCATAGATGTTGGGAACTTGGAGTTCAGGAAAAGTGAATTAAAATAAAGGATCTAAGAATAGAAATCAAATATTGAAGAACCTGATCAATGAAGCTCAGTTACCTATTTTAACAAACTGGTCAAGCATTTGCCGTGACTCATCCACACGAATGACACAGACAAAGGAACTACAGAATAATGTACAGGACTACAAGATAAACCCTGAGAGGACTTCACTGACCACATAGGAAATATAAAGTTCATTATATGTTTTTGATTTAGGATGGAAAGACCTCTACTAGTGTTATTGATTCCTTTTCTTTTTCTTCTAATTGCAAGATGTTTTCTGAGTTTGTAAATTTTTCATATGACTTTCAGTACAGCAATTTTTACCTTTTTAAATGAATTTTGTTAAAATTTATGCTTTTTCCCATTTTCTTCAGAAGTTTCAAAATCTGAGCAAGTGAGTAAAGCAGGGATAGCATGTGTAGTTCTCAGGCAGTCTTGATCTATCTAGGTCTTAACCATCCCGCAGAAAAGTATAAAAATGAAGTATACATCGTGGGGCCATAATATTAAGCTGAGCTGTAAATGGCTACGGTCAACAATTTCTTTGAATAACTCACTATTGTTGTAGAATGCTGGACTGTGTTGGATTGTGGTGTCGAGTTCAAGCCCCTAAGTTAGTTGAATGTCAATGGGGTGCCCACCTTTGACAGGTGTAGACAAAGGAAGGGGTGTAAAAAGAAAAAATCATGATGTGTGTGTATAGACAGTATAGTTGGGATAGATAACGCTGTGCTTCTACATAATTCTATGAGAGGCAAGATCTGCACTTTTCTGCTGGATGGTTAAGACCTAGATAGATCAAGACTGAAGATCTGCACTAATGGTGGTTGGACAGGATATTGTGTCGGCTTCTAGTACTATGGTCATCCACTAGGAAAATAATTATTGAATTTTTGATATAATTCAGGTATAAAAAATAAGATAAGTAAGCAGCTACACTCTTAATTCACTGATAAGAGATATCTGCTAAAATAATATCTGTAAATATAATATCATGTATGCACCTTGTACAATACCGAAACATTATGAAAACAGTTTACAATGTATTAATTTATCGAATCTGTATTGTTAAGGTGTCTTGAAACTGTCTGATTGACATTTGTAGTTCAATAAAATAAAAATAAATAAATAAAATAAAAATTTTAAAAAACCCTGCTATTTTATTTATCATTCATTCATTGACTAACTCTTTGCAGTGGTGAACAACCAAACCCAGGCTTTCTGCCTGAGAACTACACATGCTATCCCTGCTTTACTCACTTGCTCAGATTTTGAAACTTCTGAAGAAAATGGGAAAAAGCATAAATTTTAACAAAATTCATTTAAAAAGGTAAAAATTGCTGTACTGAAAGTCATATGAAAAATTTACAAACTCAGAAAACATCTTGCAATTAGAAGAAAAAGAAAAGGAATCAAAAACACTAGTAGAGGTCTTTCCATCCTAAATCAAAGACATATAATGTATTTCATGAAATATCTGCCGTAAAGTGCATTTTTCATGTAAAGTTATAGAAAATGTTTCCAAAAGAGGTAAAAATATCAGTCATTCACATGAAGAGATGGGCATTCATGAAATAAAATTCAAAAGCCATTTACAAAAAAATTCAATCATTGACCTGTCATTAATGTTTCTTATTTCCCATAAAATAAACACTCAGTACTGTTAGCACTTCATTGGCTGAGTGAAACCTCTCTGGTATAAGAAAATAAACTGCCTACATAATGGACCAATCTTTAAAACTGTGACTATTCTAAAAATATCCTAGCATCCTTGGTATTCCAGTGAGGCATTTAGCAGACACTTCAGAAGACAACAAGGAATGCTGATTATGACCAAATCTCTGGCAAGGAGGATAATCAAGCTGTGCTAGTGTGCAGATCAAGGCTGTTATGTCTGACACAGGCCCATGCCACACACCAACCACACTAAAGTCAGAACTATGCGATCAAGGTTTGCTCCTCAGGTCAGCTCCCTCCAAATACGCAGGTACACCACACAAGCATAGCATGCTTATGCTTTGGAATATTTGGGGCTCAATTATCCCACTGATGTGGAATGGATATTTTGTCTCAACAACTCTGAGTCATTCTTACGCTGTCAGAAGTCAGACATTACAAAAGGGTCTCTATACTTTTTTAACATACTGTTTCAGAAGACATAGATTCTAACCTGATTGAGTGAAGAAATATCATATCTAGGCATTACTACATATAGTCTTGTCACATTTGTTTTGACATAGGAAAGCAAGTTCCAAAGACATTGATTAAGGTTAGTATATCACTTAGTGATCTTTTTGGTAATAACTTCATGAAAATATAATTTGTACACCAAACAACTCACTATATAAAATACATACTTCAAAGACTTTTTAGATGTGTTCATACATTTGTGTCACCAATGCCACTGTAAGTTTTCATAACTCTGAAGAGATATCTCATATTGTTTAGTAGTTGTCCCTTACTGGCCCTCAGCCTCCCATCCCTCAGCAAACACTACTATATTCTCTTGTCTATACACTTGCCTGTTGTGATTCCATTTTCTACAAATGGAATCATATAATACGTACCATTTTTGTCATCTTTTAATTATTAGGATTGTAATGTTCACCTATGTCATGTGTTTCTCAAATTCTATTACTGCATCTAATAACATTATTCATGATTGAAAAAAACTGCTCTGTATGATTTCAAGTTCACTGTGGTTTATTTATTTCCTAACATATGGTCAATTGTACAAAGCGTTTCAAACATATTAAAACAGAAAGTGTGTTCTGATCACTTGCAGTGGAGTGTTCTACAGATGTCCATTACATCTTCATTATTTATCAGGTTATTCAAATCATTTATGCCCTTATTATTCTTCTGCTTAGTTCTTTGGCCCGTTATTTAAAGTACTGAAGTCTTCCTCTACTATTGTATTAATGTCTGTTTTCTCCTTAGTCAGTTTTTGCCTCATCTATTTTTTCCTTGTTGTTAAGCACATTAATTGTAAAGAGTTGACAGGTCTTCATGATAAATTAGCCTTCATCATTATATAATGTCCCCCATTACTGGTACTTGTTTTTAGCACACAGTTTCATCCAGTGTGGGGAGCTGTCACATATACACAATACATCCCAATTCTTTTTGTTTCATTGCCCTTGTTCTTCCCTCCCTCCTTGCTCCTTCCATCTCTCCATCCCTTTTATTTCCATCGTTTTTTCTTTGTTAGTTTTTCCATGTCTGTGCTCTCCCCTATCTAATTTCTTCTTGCATCTCTTGTTTATCCATTCATTTTTAAAAGATCTCCTTTCTTATTATCTCTACTTCATATTCCTTTTTAATATAGCATCAATCATACAATATGTATGATTGTATGTATGACTTACTTCACTTAATATTATGGCTCAAGGTGCATTCATTAACCTATAAATGCCACAAGTTTATCCTTCTTTATGGCAAGGGATTACTGTATTATGTCCAATTGTTGTATCTCAATGTACTTACTACACTACCCACTCTTACCCTGTTATAAGGAAGTTCTCCTAAGTTAATATACTACCTGATCCCATCTTCCATATTTCAGAAGCACAGCCAGGCACTTCTCTCTTTCTTAGAAGAACATTAATCTTATTTCTTTTAGTACAAGTGATTAAACACTAGCTCATATGGGAGCTTTATCCAAATGTAAACCTGAGGATAAAATAATCTTATATTATCAAAGTCTGAATCATTATTAAAATACTTTTTGATTAACTTATTTGATTTGCACACAGTAAATCCAGATATTTTCAATAATTTTGATACAACCCAACTATACTGAAAATTACATTTTTTTCCTTCAAAAAATAACTGTGGTTTTATTTCATTTTTACTTCTGTATTTTATGGCTTTTACACTAGTCATCCTCCAAGAGCCAGTACAAAATACCTGAAATCCACAACATGTAGGATAAAGTGGATAGTTTTGATCATGGTTTAAATCCAAGGTCAGCATGATCCAAGACAGAAATATCATGGTAGAAAGGTATGCGAAAGGAAAATCACAAAGCCGGGAAGCCAGGAACTCATGGATGCCAGGAAGAAGAGGAGGGAAATTCAAGTGACCAAGGTTCCAGGCATTCAGTATAGTCCCCCTGGCTATTCCCAATTACCTAATAATCTCTTAGGGGTCTCCCAAGGCAATCAAGTTGAGGAGCAAGATTAACCATCACTGTTATTATTTATTATTTATATAATCATTATATTTGATATGCTTCTACATCTAAAATAGTATTTTATTTAAAAGGTAATGCCATGTGTAAATTGTTTCCTGTCTTCAATATCTAGAATGCATGAAGTATTTGTGCTTTTGTTGCTTAACATTGTCTAAAGCACCTGCTTAGGCAAGGTTAGGCAAGTATGCAGGGACCACAGTTTGATTCCAGGCACCACATCCTGCACCTGCCCTGATCCCAGGGTGGGCTGAACCAGCCACAAAAAATAAAAATAAAAATAAATAAATAAATTTAACCTAGTTATAAAAAATACTTTATTAAAATAAAACTTCATTTTCACTTTGTTTGTTTGTGTGTTTATTTTTAAGACAGTCTCACTACACAATTCGGACTGGCCCTGTGCTCACTTTTGTAGCCCCCAGTCTAATCTCAAGCTCTGTCTCAACCTCCCTGAGTGCTAGAATTATAGGTATGCAGACTTTTGAGGTGGAAGCAGAAGTTATTGTCCACAAACTCAAGTATTGTTAAGTCTACATTACTATCAAAAACAATTTTAATAGTTAAAATATACAAATAATCTTTAATCCTAAGTGCAGAAGGTGTTTAGTTTTGAGTCAGTGTAACATATTACATTACAAAGTTCCACATCTAATGTTTAAGTGCACTAATTTTCCTATTTTTCACCCTGTGTTTGTCACTATATTACCCACTTTTCTGAATCATTTACTCGTGTGATGTATTTGTTATCCTAACGGTATTATTCTTTGGCTTTGAGCTCTATGTCTGCTAACTTAATTCTGAAAGGAGTCCAAGAAATACTCTTGAAAAGGAAAAACTAAAGAGTTAAAAGAAGATATGCTTTAAGGTAGTGATGTTTTGTCCCACAACAATATTCACCATCATGTTCCGACATAGAGCAAATGACTTTAGGTTGACTTTGTTGAGTTTTTGGTGTACTGATTATAAAGCATTTATACTTTCTGTATACCTATAAGCACAATAAAGAAATAAATGATAAATATATTTTCTACTATGGCTATAAGTACTTGTAATGATATAATTTGTATTACCTTCAGATAGATTGAACAATTTAATTCTAGTTTTAAATAAGGAAAGCAGTAGAAAATCCTGAGTATCACTAAGATCACATGTTAAAAATCTCATGCTTACTACTAGAAAACAGTCAAAAGTAGATGTAGAACACTGGCAATTACAGAGACCTGGTGAGTCAGGCCCACATGCAACACTGGTTCAAAAGCTTTGCTGATCTGCAGTGAACTCATGGATGCCACACTATTGCAGAAGACATGCAGACACCAAGAGGACCTGGTGAGTGCTGCCCGACACTCACCACCATCTCAGGATTTTTTCTGAGTTATAGCATCCCCCCAAAAGAAAACCTTATCACTAGTTGTGGAAGCTTTGGTGAGCCCTACCCTGCCACCTCAGCATAAAGAAATCCTGATAAAACTGCAGTTTCTATCCTCAGAAACTTCTTGAGCTGTAGCTTGCCTCTTCCTTAAGTATGGTGTAAGCCACACTGAATTTCATACAGTATGAGCATTGTTGAACCTATCTCACCCATCATGATCATAGGAGCCTTGCTAACCTACTCCCTGCCTACCTGCCATCACTACTGAGCCCAGGTGATCAGTAGGAGCTTCAAAACTATCAAAATTAAGCAGAAAAAGATAATCTCAGACATCCAGCCCACCCAGAACAAGTCAGGAGACAAGAACACAGAAAAGGATGGAATCACACACATAAATTTCTCAAATGATAGCAGCTGAATTAAAGAAACAACTACATCAGGATATAGAATAAATCAGATAAAAAATAATGTCTCAGGTTAAAAAATAATAAAATTATGAAAGAATTGCTCAGCACAATTAAAGAAGACATAAATAAAAAATAGAGCAGAATAGAAAAAATTATGGAATATTGAATGAATACAGGAAAGAATTACAGTGCATGAAAAATATTAAAACAGATATCCAAAAATTAAGAATTCTATTAAAGGTGGAAAAACCACTGGAACAAAACTGAAGAGACATTTAGACCTTGAAGACAGCATTACAACTAGTGAATGCAAAAGGAAAGATCACCTAAAAAACAACAAGGAACCAGGAAATAACAACTCAGCAGCTACAAAGTGATGTAAAGAAAAACAGTATAGCCGGGCATGGTGGCGCATGCCTGTAATCCCAGCACTTGGGAGGCTGAGGCAGGAGGATTGTTGTGAGTTCGAGACCAGCCTGAGCTACAAAGTGAGCTTAAGGCCAGCCTGAACTGCATAGCGAGACCCTATCTCAAAAAGACAAAAAAAAGAAAAAACAGTATAAAACTAATGAATGTCAGGGAAATTGCAGGAATCAACACAAATGACATAAAAAGATATTTTGCAGAAGTAGTACCAAAAACTAATTCAATTATGGGAAAAGAATTTGAGATACAGTTAAGTGAGCCATATAGAACTCCAGTTATCCATAGTCAAAATAAATATATATCCAGACACATAATAATCAAGATCTCAGAAATTCAGCAAAAGAATAGAATATCAAAAGATTTTAGAGAAAATAAGTAGATCACCTACAATAGAAAGCCAAGGGCTAGCCAAATAGCTCAGTGGATTAAAGCCCCTGCTTAGGCAGACACAGGGGCTGGGAGTTTGATCCCCAGACATGTCCTGCCAGGCCTGCTCCCAGAGCATGCTGAGATGGTGATTGAGACTGGGTGTGGTGGCATGGCCCCTGTAATCCCAGCACTTGTAAGGCTATAAACAAGAGGATCAATCCAAGTCTGATCTGCACTCAGATCCTATACACCATGTCCTAAATAAAAAAAAATTTTTAAAAAGCCAACCTGAATCACAGATTTCTCCTCACAAACCATCAAGAAGAGGATGGGGGAGGTGGATATTTCATTTCTTAAAAGAAAACAAGTATCAACCCAGATTGATGTACTCTCAAAACTATCTACCAATCTAATGTATAGAAAAGATACTGAAGTCCTTGACTACCAAAAGAACCCTACAAAGAGAAAGAGACAGAAATTACCACAATTTCAAGAACAACAACAGAAAGGCATCAATAAGCAGTACAAGCCATTAGACAAAAAGGAAATAAAGAGAATAAATAACATGACATAGATAAACCAATACATGTCAGTTAAAACCATCAAAGTAAATGGCCTCAACTCACCAATCAAAAAAAAAATTATATATATATATATATATATATATATATATATATATATATATATATATATATATATATATATATATATATATATATATATATGCTGGCAGAGTGGATCAAAAAACAAAATTCAACAACATTATATATATGAGAAACACAAGAAAGGAAATCCAGAAACTAAAAGTCAAAGGATGAGAAACAGTACTCTATGGACACAAACTCAGAAAAAGCAGAGGTAACTGTTATGATTGCTGACATTGTTAACTTCAAACCAAGAATAATTAAAAGAGATTTTTAAAAAGTAACTACATACTTGTTAGAGGAAAACTGCAAGAAGGAGAGATAACGGACATAAACATATACATTTCCAATGTAGGAGGGCCCTAATTTTATCAGATGTGAAAAATTAAATGATTAATAACACAATTATAATGGAAATCTTTAAAACCTGACTATCACAAACACATAGATCAAATAGGCAAAAAAAATCAGCAAAGAAATAACCAAAGTTGGGGCTGGGGAGATGTCTCAGTAGAATAAGTGCTTCCCTGGTAAGCACAGGGGCCTGAGTTCAATCCCCATTTCTGCAAAAAAGAAAAAGAAACAAAGAACCAGAGTTGTAAATAAATGGACATAGTAGACTGGGCCATCCAACAATATATACTGTTCTCAGGTCAGCATATACATTCTTCTCAGGTGCACATGGGACATTCTCCAAAACTGATCATATACTAACACAAAGAGCATGGTTGAGCAAACACAAAGGAACTGAAATTATCCCAGCATAGCATATTATCTGACCATAGTACAATGAAACTGGAAATTACTGACAAAAGGAACAGCAAAAGCTCCATGAACATATGGAAATTAAATATCACCCTCCAGAACAATGGGTTATAGATAAAATTAAAATAGAAATTAAACAATTTTTACAATCAAACAAAAATGCAGATACAATCTACCAGAACCTGTGTAATTCACTGCAAGCTATTTTAAGGGAGAAATTTATCATATAAAATACTTACATTAAGAAAACACAAAGAACCAAACTATACTATGCTTCACCTCAAGTTCCTAGAAATGAGCAAGACAAGCCCAAAGCTCAAAGAAGGCAGAAAATTATAAAGATCAGAGCATAAAGTAATGCAAAGTAAGAAAAGGAAAACAAAGATAATTAATTAATTGAAGGGTTGTTTCTTTGAAAGAATAAATAAAACTGATATGACCCTAGTCAACCCTATAAAAAAAGGAAAGAAAAATGCTCAATCTCATGCATTAAGGAATGAAAAAGGCAAATCATTATGGACCCTATAGAAATTCAGAAGATCATATATATCAGCACCTACTTCAAAAATCTTTACTCTCACAAAATGGAAAACACAGAAGAAATGGAAATATTGCTAGATTCAAATGAATTATGAAAACTGAATCAAAAAGATACAAAAATTCTGAATAATCTAATATCTACCAATGAAATTGAAAATTTAATGACAATTCTTATCAAGCTCTTCAGTGAAATTGAAAGAGAAACAACTCTCCCAAACTCATTCAGGGAGGCAAGTATTATTCTGATAAAATCAGAAAAATACCCAGCTAAAAAAAAAGAAAAACATAACTATAGGCCAAACTCCATAATGAACAAAGATGTAAAAATATCAGTAAAATACTAGCAAACAAAATACAGCAAATAGTTAAGAAAATTATACATCATGACTATGAACAAATGGGATTTTTCGATTCAATATATGTAAATCCATAAATCTAATAAAACACATCAACAGAACCAAATACAAAAATCACATAGTCATCTCAGTAGATGCAGAAAAGGCTTTTGACAAAGTCCAACATTCATTCATGATAAAAATGCTACAGAAAATTGGAATAGATGGTCTTTAGCTCAACATGGCAAAAAAAAAAAAAAAAAAAAAAATTATGACAACCCATAGCCAACATCATCCTAAATGGACAAAAAATGAAAACCCTCACTTTAAAATCAGGAATAAGACATGGATGTCCCACTGTCAACATTCCTATTTGATATAGTTCTGGAAATATTAGGCAGAGTAATTAGACAAGAGAGAGAAGAAAGAAATAATGATTGGAAAGGAAGAAGTCAAACTATCATTGTTCACAGATGATGATAATCTACATAGAATACCCCAAAAACTCTACCAAGAGACTTGTACATTTAACAACCTAATTCAGTACTGTAGCAAGACACTAAGTCAACACTCAAAACTCAATAGAGAGGCATGTGGGTTAACTCAGTTGATTAAGCACTCCAAGTCCACAAACCTTACCAGACCCATCCTGAAGGCAGCCTGAATCAGGCTCCCCCTGCCAAAAAAAGAAACCTCAGTAGCATTTCTATATACAAACAACAAACACACTGAGAGAATAATTAGGAAAACCACACTTTTCACAATAAAATCCAAAAAAAATGAAATACTTAGGAATCAGTATCACCAAGAAAGTAATATACTCATACAGTGAATAATGCAGTCTCTGAAAAAAAGAGATTTAAGAGAATTTTGGAAAATGGAAAGATTTTTTTTTTACTTTTTATTATTATTTTTAAAGAATACAAAACAGTGATAGAAGAAAACAGCATTATACATGATACAAGATTTCACTAAACAAAGTAACAGGAATCCAACAATGGTTGTTGTATTACATGATGCTATGTGTAAATTAGTTTTTCAGACTAACAGATATAAACGTATAAGTTTTGTTTTGAAAAACATAATAACTAAAAAGTTGTAAGAAATTTAAGAGAGGAAAAAAGTCAGAGTAAAAACAAAGGAGCATTAACTGCTCTTTTC
>PVKA01002883.1:0-31654 GCA_004027165.1 Ctenomys sociabilis
ACATATACTTATATGTATAATTACTTTTCTCCTATTGCTGAGACAAAATACCCAGTGCCATAAGTCACAGTCTGTATAAGGTTCAATCCATAATCTGCTGGATCCAGGACAGATTGGCACATGACAAAAGGGCAACCTTTCATGGAATTTCACAAAAGCAAGGAGAGGAAGAGAAAAGGGAGAGAGAAGGAGAGGGGGGCAAAGGGGGGGAGGGGGGAGAGAGACACAGAGACAAGCCTTCTTCTCTCCCTTATATTGTTACATAGGCTATCCACCATAGGGCAGGTGTGGCACTCACCATTAATCCCAGCCTTGGTCTGTAACTCAGTCACAAACTATATTCAGCCACCTCTGAAAAGCCTGACCCCCATGGCTGCATGAGGTTTTAGGGCGATACCTAGGCACCAGCCATAACTATTATGTATATATAATATTACATAGAATTATGTAATATATATATTACTCCACTATGTATGTTCCTTTTGTTATAAAAAGTTGAGACATATTTAAATATCTGGGCTAGTGACTGTAAAAGATCATAAGCTTCAACCATAGATTGATTCCCATGGAAGCTAAAGGTAGGATGGTCATACATCTAATTAGCCTAGGATAAGATCAACTTATACCACATATTATTTTAATAGTATTCCCACATAAGCAGCTGCCTGGCAAGCACAAGGTTCTGAGTTCAATCGCTGGTACTACCAAAAAGAAAAAGAATATATAGTATTCCCTTTACTCTCAGAAGAGTCCCCATTTTATGGTCAGATTATGAGAAAGTACTCAAACTTGTTGCTGAATTGTGTATGCTTATATTTTTCTGGAAAAATTATACCTTTCTTTATATCCATCTAAAAAGATCTATGAGGAATAAAACTACTGCCATAGGATTTATTTGTTGTATTTATCATTGTCAATTTTAATTTCATCAGGTGTCCTTCAACAGAATTTTCTAAGCTAAAAACTAAGGCTCTGTGATAAAGTTTGAATTTCAAACGTTAACTGTGAATGAGCAAATACTATATTCAAAATCTCTTGTGTTTTCATTTCTTGGAGTGGGAATCTGCTCCTATCTCGACTAACTGAAGTAATGTTTAAAGCTTCCATTTTATCTTCAACCTTTTGTATTAGTTTATAAGTATGGGTAGCTCATATTGAGTTAGTGAGAGAGTAACATTAGTTGTTATTATTCTAAAATTGGATGTAATTGCTTTAAAGAATCATCAATATCCATAAGGCTTCCTGCTAGATATAGGGATAAACCACAGAAATAAACTTAACTTGCTGTTCTACTCATTAAAATTGTGTATATGAAAGAAGGAAAAAAGGAATGATATGCAAATATCACCTCCTAGTGTGTTCTGGTTTTGAAGAGACTCACCCCAGGTTACCACTCTTGCCCTAGCATGCCTATTGTGTATACTTATCTTCTTAACCATCCATTTGACTAATTGCACACTAATCATTGGCAGTGGGTACTACAGTGAGTACTTAAATGTTTGTCTTCCCTGATCTCAAAATATGGAACTGTTTTACAACTACCTCCACTTCAGAAAGATTAGATTCACACAGAAGGTTAAGCTCTAACCTAGGTCACAGGAGTAATTGAATATTTATTATATACATTACTTACTAAGTTGTCAAATTGAATATACAAAAAGCAGATGGTAAAGCACTTTCCTAGTATGTGTGAGGCCTTGTACTTGATATCCAACACCTCAAAAAAAAAGAAATATGCAAAGTCCACAAAATTCATTTCATACTACCTTTTATAGACATTGAAAGCCAAATGTGCCATTCTAAAGTATAAAATTACTTTAATAGCCAGATGAGGTGGGACACACCTGTAATCAGCACTATGGTGGCTGAGGCCAGAGGCTCACTGAAATTTTGAGTCCAATGTAGGCTATGTCAAATCTAGGCTACATAGTGAGTTCAAGACCAGTCTGAATTACATAGCAAGACCTTATCTCAAAACGAGAAACAGGGTTAGGGAGAGACTGGATAGTCGAAGAGCCTGCTTGACAAGCCAACCCAGTTTAAGCCTCTGTACCAAATGCTGTGCCGGCCCCAGAACCCCAGGCACGCCATGCCAGTTACTGAAAACAGGCATAGTTGTGCACACCTATAATCCCAGTGCTAGGAAGGCACTAGGAGTCCAAGCTGCATAGCAAAACCCTATAACAATTAACTTTAAAAACAGACTATATATAATTCTTACTACATTAACAGATTAAAACATTAAGAAAAATACTTTTACGAAGCAGGTGTATAGGAGCTGGGGAGATAGCTCAGTGGAGTAAGTGCTTGCCTGGCAAGTGTAAGGTCCCAAGTTCAATCTCTGAAGCAAGGGCTAGGGAGATGGCTCAGTGGAATAAGTGCTTCCATGGCAAGTGCAGGGGCATGAGTTCAATCCCCAGTTCTGCAAAAAAAAAAAAGCTTGCTTAATTAAAGAAGCAGGCACATAAAGGGTTGAAAAGAAGTATTAATATTTTAAAGGGGCTTTCTATAGTAAACTGAAATCCAGTTAAGTAGAATTCTAGATGGGTTTGTTTGTTTATTTGTTTGTTTGTTTTACAAGTAACATAACTAATAGGATATTTCATTAAAATACTTTATTAGAAGAAAAGAAATAATTCAATAAACAAATATTTAACATTGGTTGGGCCAGGGAGATAGCTCAGTAGAAAAAGTGCTTGCCTGGCAAGCTCAAGGTCCTGAATTCAATCCGTGGTACCACAAAAAACAAAGCAAAACAAGCAAACAAAAATCATTGGTGATATAATAGAAATCTCTAGCTCTTAATTGTCTCTATTAATAAGGAGTTAGAGTTGACTGCATTCCCAAATGTTTAAAGCATTCAGACATCAAAAGATGTATTACACTGAACCAGATAGCTCAGCAGATTAAAGTACTTGCTTAGGCAGATACAGGGGACTGGGGTTCAATCCCAGGCATGCCGTACCAGCCCCACCCTAGGGCATGATGAGAAGGTGATTGAAATTAGGCATGGTGGTGTATGCCTATAGTCCCAGCACTTGGGAGGCTGAAAACAGGAGCACCACTACTAGTCTAATTTGTTCAGTGAGACCCTGTAGACCCTGTACTAAATACATATAAAAGAAAAAGATATATTACATGGAGAGGATGTGATTCCTGGGTTTGAATTTACAGCCTGGCCGGTTAGTCGAACAAATTTGATTGATAAATGGCTTATAAATACATCATTTATGTAAGGGGACAACTAAGGTATGTGACTATAACAATTTAAAGTTCCAGTACGGACTTAGAGTTTAGTATTTCAATACTTGATGGAAAATACATGTTCCATGTTATACCTATGATGTCTGATATTTAGACATATAGTTTGGGTAAACCGAACTGCATATTTTGCAGGGTAATAATAAGCTTCTCTTCTAGAGGGTTAACAACCTAAGTTTGCAGATCAAAAATTGGAGCAAAAGGGGCCGGGGAGATGGCTCAGTGGAATAAGTGCTTCCCTGGCAAGTGCAAGGGCCTGAGTTCAATCCCTGGTTCTGCCAAAAAAAATTGGAGAAAAAGAAAGGCTGCAAGGTCAACCAACATTTTGGTCCTAGCCTTTCAAGGTCAGTGAAGACTCAGGACATAGGAGAATTTGTACTGTAACATCAAGTAACTCAGTTGTGCCCCAAATTTTCTGATTAAGGAGATTATGGGGCCACAGAGGTATGTGATCAATGATGTATAGTGTGCCTAAGAAGAGTCACATGGAGAGAAAACTTTCTCTCAGGCTTCCACAGAGAGCAAATTAGTCAAGCAATGGCCATGACTCATCCACAGGGCTGACACTGACAAGGGATCTACAGTGTGTGGTACAGGGTTACAGAATAAACCCTGAGGATACCTGACTGACCTTATCTGATACAAAAGTTACATTTTCTTGTTATATAGGTCTTGCTTTAACTCGGTCATAACCATCTAGCAGAAAAGTATAAAAATGGAGGTATATAAACTAAAGTCATATTAATATACTGAGCTGTGAATGGCTCAAGTCAACAACCTCTATGGATAACCCACTTCTATTATGGACTGCTGATCTGTATTGGATTGTTTTATTTAAAAAAAAATTATATATATATATATATATATATATATATATATATATATATATATTAGCTATCCATGTTTTGAAAATCTGTGACATATGTATTGTTTTATGTTACCCTGCTTATGTCATTTTTTCTGTATGTTTTTGCTTCTGTTTTTCACTCTTCAAGTTAAACTACAAATAAATAAATTTTAAAAAATAAAGTTTCTGTGCATGAGATTTTATGATATTTGCCTTTTAGATTATCGATAAAAGCAAGAGAGACCCAACAGAAGAAATTGAAATTCTTCTTCGTTATGGACAGCATCCAAACATTATTACTCTAAAGGATGTAAGTATATTCTTCAATAAGGATCATGTCAATTAGTTGCCTAACTTGTTTGGGATATTTTCAAATATGTGGTAGACAAACACCATGACATGGTAAATTTTAAAAGTAAATTTGAATGCTGGGGAAATGGCTATGTTTACAGAGCACTTGCCTAGCAAATGCGAAGCCCACATTCATCCCCAGTGCCACAGAAAAAAGTAAATTAGAGAGCAATGTATATGGCATCATTCAATTTATAAGGAAAATATGCTTAATAATTAATTTTCTACTTTAAGAGAAGTATTTTAACATTGTTATTAATGTCTGCATTTAATTGAATATATACACATATGTATAATATTAATATTCCACATAACTGACAGAGAGTGCTGATGCATGTATCTACCCATGTTATTTCCCTACCTACAATTCACACCCACCTCAAGGCCCTACCGTCCTCTATTTTTACACTTCATATCCACTATCCTCCACCCATGCTGTAGTATGCACCATTTTTTTAGCATGCCTCATTTTTTTGTGATGCTTAACTTTGAATTTATGGCTCCCTCAGTTGGGAACAACATTTCCCATCTTTTTACCTGGCTAGTTACCACACATTTCAAAATATGCTAGAGGACTTCTTTCTCCAGGAAGCCTTCTGTATTCATCAGCACCCCTGGGACAAGTTGTAGTATGCTTTGCCTGGCTGTCAAGATATTCTGCTACCTATGTCTCCTGTAGCTTTTATTATAAAAGAGTATTGGCAGAGGACATGTACTCTCCAGGTACCATTTTTACTATAGGAGCTCACATAGCCTCAAAGATCCTATCTGGATGTTTTCAAAACTCCACTTTGCTCAGATTAATTCATCATTGTGCATTGTGAACAGATGGTTAACTTAGTTGAAGTGAAATGTGATGCTGCTCAATCTGACCCTTTCAGTGAAATAATCTCCAAGAGTTCAACCAAGAAAATTTGAAAAGAAATTTAAAAAATACATTCTCTCAACCTTGGAAATTCCTTAAACTATCCATTTCATTCATTTCAAATTTCAAGGACATTACACTCAGATGTTTATTATAGTATCTTTACTGTTTTTTCCTCTTGTTTATATGGCTTCATTCTAGAGTGAAAATTTTTGGTGTAGTAAATTCATTTTCTCTATCTTGGGGGCCCTAGCACCTGGACAGTATCTAGAATCTGTTACAAAACTAAGAAACTAAGTAAAGGTTTCCTTTAAATCTGGTGAGAGATGAATAACAAGGACTTGAAATTTAATTAATTGGTTATTTCAGTTAGGTAATTTTCTGATATGCTTCCCTGTGATTGAATGGAATTTATCTTTACTAGTTAATCTTCCTGCCTAATTTCTTACTAAATTTGTCTTTCAGATTAATCAAAACAGGGTGACCAATAGTTCCTTCATTTTTGTATATATCAATATAATGTTGTACTTTTGCACACTGTAGGAAAATCACAGGAGTTTGTCATTATTCCTGTCCCCAATGTCATGAATAGGTAGAAAGAGATAGAGAAGAGAAACCCTAAGAATGTATGTTCAGAATCCCTTTATCTACACATATTTGCTTTTATTTGTATGAGTAAAGTTTCACAGAAAGAAATTACAAGATATTTTTTGACATGTGGTCTCATAAACTCCTTCCTTAATGTTTTCGGTTTATAATTATTTGCAAATTTTATGTGTCCACAGGTTATGACAATAATTTTTTCATGATAAGAAGTATTGTGCGCTAGCACTGATGGTGCCATGAGAGCATTCAAATTTTGCTTGATTATAAAACAAGTTTTCATTTTCTTTAATATTTTAAACTTTGCGGCACACGTAAAGCTTCAAGTAATGTACTGTGTTTTTACATTGAATTTTACAGGTATATGATGATGGGAAGTATGTGTATGTAGTAACAGAACTTATGAAAGGAGGCGAATTGCTGGATAAAATTCTTAGACAGAAATTTTTCTCTGAACGAGAGGCCAGTGCTGTCCTTTTCACTATAACCAAAACTGTTGAATATCTTCATGCACAAGGGGTAAGTCTTTTAATATTAGTTAGACACATATACACATTTTCTGTTCTTAATACTTGAACTAAAATAACAAATGTTTTTTTTTTTTATACATGCTATGGAAAATACCTGTCAGCTTCCTTATTTTATAGGTCTTCCTCTGTGTAACTTTTCTTACTGAGCTTGATGGAAGTGCTACAGCTTGTTTATATGAAATTCTTATGCTTTCTAAGAAAATGATGTGATCTTCTGACCTTGCAAACAGTACCATTTCTGCTAGGTGACCTTAAAATTCAGTCTCACTTTAAGTTGGCAACAGGACCAGGGAATCCTGGTTTATATTCACAAACAGCAAGGAAGCCTTGGCACTAGAGTTGTAGCTCAATGGTAGAGTGTTGCCTACTTTGAGTGAAGTCCTGGGTTCACTATGAAAGAGAAAAAAAGGACATTCTTAAAGTAGATGAAGCCAAGTAGTCACATACAGATTCTTAAGTAACTGGCCAAAATATTGCTCCTTTAAAAGAAATGAAATCTGGGAGGGCAAAAGTTTAGTAAATGGAAAAACAAATTATATTTTTAAAGGAAAGGAGTCTGCAAAGGAAAGGGAGAGAAGAAAATGAGGGGATGAGGGAAGGTAAAAACAGAATAGTGAAGAAAGGTAAAAAGCAAGGGGGGTAGGAGTCCTTTTATTTTATTTTTTGTTTAACAAAAATGGTATAAGGGGGGCCAGGGTAATAATGGCTCAGTGGAATAAGCATTTCCCTGGCAAGTGCAAGGGCCTGAGTTCAATCCCCGGTTCTGCCAAAAAAAGAAAAATGGTATAAGGGCCAGCCAAATACCTCAGTGGATTAAAGCACCTGTAAGTAGGCACGGAGGCCAGAGGTTCGATCTCAGGGCCTGTTGTGCTGGCCCCACACTTGGGGCACTGCTATAATCCCAGCTCTTGGGAGGCTGTAAACTGGTGGATCACTATGAGTCCACAATCTAGCAGTGAGACCCTATACACCTTTCCCTAAATACAAAAATAAATGGTGCATATTTATAGTGCACAACAAACTTAGATACACGTGTATGAAAAATTAATTCTTGAGGCCAGCGAGATAGGTCAGCTGACTAAAGTGCCTACTTAGGCCAATTGAGGCAAACACATGCACTGTGGTTCTATTCCAGACACCAAATGCCATGCCAGCCCCACCCCCTGGGTGGGCTGAGCCTGCCACAAAAAATAAAAGTAAAATAAAAAGAATACTTTTTGAGGGCTGGGGAAATTGCTCAGTAGAATAAGCGCTTGCCTGGCAAGTGCAAGGGTCTGAGTTCAACTCCAGTTCCCCAGAAAAAAAAACAAAACAACAACAACAACAAAAATACAAAGAATACTTTTTGAGTTCATTTTCAGTGCAGTCTTCTCATTTTGTTTGTCCTTTTTCTAGTACCTTATCAGTAATTAGTAAAATATTAAGGAAAATTAAAGTTTTGAATGTTAGGACCTAAAACTGAAATTACTGATTCGAAAGTAGGCTTGGAATTTGATGATGAAAGAAACACTTAAAGAGTGTCAGGACCCTGCGCTTCCCAGGCAAGTACTTTTTCTACTGAGCTATCTCCCCGGCCCCAAGGAAACCAATTTTAAGGAAGCATTCAAGTAGTTCAATAAAGATGAGGATAAACTGGGTATGATAGCACATACCAGTAAGCCCAGGCATGCACTCTGGGAGGCTGTGGTAGGAGAATCTCAAGTTTTTGCCCAGCCTTGACAGTTTAGCAAATTAATGAGACCCTGTCTCAAAAGGGCTAGATACATAGCTTAGAGCAAAGGCTCTGGATTTGATCCCCATTAGCAGGGAAAAAAAGACCACAAGTTACTTTTCTGCAGATAAGACTTCTTCACTCGTATATCAAATAAGTAATACTTAAAGTTTAGGTGTAAGTTTTAGATTCTTTTCCTTTTTACTACTAAACACCGTATCTGTTCAATTTTTTCCATCAATGCGTACTTGTTATATAGCAACGTTGTATACACTGTCCTTAGAATGATCTTTCCCATCTTTTAAAATTTGTTTTTACTCCCACTTTTTATGGCTTGTTTAGTGTTCTTCAGGTCTTGATTGAAATGTCCGGTCTAGAGATACTTCCTTACCATGCTATTTAAAGTGACCTTTCAGCTCTGCTCCATCTCTCAGTCTTTCTATTTTTCTGCCTTCCCCACTCCTGTGCAAGCTCGTAGCATGGAAAGCTGGATGTTACAGGTTTGTTCACCACAGCTTCATACAGAATGCCCTGGCACATGATAGGCACTCAAAAAAATATTGTGAAATGATTGAGCAACCTGCACATAGATACTATATTTCTCTGTAACCCCACTACTCCGCTGGATAAAGGAGGAGGAGGTAACTACTACTCTTTTCTTACTCCTCCTTGCCCCAGGTCTGTGTCAAAATTATGCTTAATTATTAGCACTTGTCCTTGCCTGACAATTTGTGAATAAAATTCAAATGTAATGTTAACATAGCTCTAATTTGCATTTCAATTAGGTGGTTCACAGAGACTTGAAACCTAGCAACATTCTTTATGTGGATGAATCTGGGAACCCAGAATCTATTCGAATTTGTGATTTTGGCTTTGCAAAACAGCTAAGAGCAGAAAATGGTCTTCTCATGACTCCCTGTTATACTGCAAATTTTGTTGCACCAGAGGTAATATGAGAGAATTTGTTTGCAATGTTTTGTTATATTTAAGAACTTATTTGCTGTATTTAATACAGAACAGAATTATTTAATTGAAGACTTACTGAACAAATAGCTAGGATAAAATGCTAGCCCTTTATATCCCTGTTTAATGTTTGAATGATGTCTGATTGCTTACAATGAGAAAAACCTAGTTATTAATAAGATATTACAAAAGCTCTTCCATCTATCATCTCCTACCAGAAGTTGTGCCCACTCTGAAATTGTTACGTATCATTAAGGTTATTCTACCCTTTGAATATCATCTGCACTCACCCCACTTCCTCCCTTTGCCTACTGGATTCTTACTTCTCAGTCCAATACAAAATGACTGCCATCTAGCCTTTCCTCTCCCCCAATGTCAAGAATAGATTGGACTAGGGGTGTAGCTTAATATTTATCGTATTGAATTTCTCCTGCTAGGTTCTGGATTTTTAGGAAATTGATTTATTTATAATAGTTCATGCCAGATACTAGTTGGTAATTGTTAAATACTTGAGAAAATCAATATATAATTAGTATTTTGCACTATATCATTTGTACTGGGTTATGTTCTTAAAATTTTTACTTAAAACCATTTCTATAATCCCATACAAAATATAATTTTTTTGGTGGTACCAGGGATCGAACTCAGAACCATGCACTTGCCAGGCAGGCACTTATGCCACTGAGCTATATCTCCGGCCCCAAAAATATAAATATTTTAACATAAATTTATCTTCAGTTTGTTCTGTATTCCTCTATACCTACAATAACAAGTGTTCAAGTGTCAAACATGTATGTATATACATACATATGATTAATAGGATACTCTAAAATGAAAGTAATATATTGCATTGTTACTTATATTCTGTTGAAGTTTTTTTTGAAGCTTTTCTTGTGTGCATTGATTTGAAAAATATACTTCAGTTCACAGCCTATCCAAATATATATAAAAACAATAGTATATAGTAACACTCATCTTTTACTTTCTGAAGGTTTTAAAAAGACAGGGCTATGATGCTGCTTGTGATATATGGAGTCTTGGTGTCCTCCTCTATACAATGCTTACTGGGTGAGTATGTATCATGATTATAAGCACTGATGTGTGAATATCATTCTGTTTTCTCATGCTAATATATGCATATATATTATGGGATATAAATATATTACAATTATAGGATTATATATATTATATATTATAGTCATACATATAATCCTACATTATGATCTGTATTGTAGTCATATATATAATCCTATAAATAATACCACATTTACAGCTATATCATTAAAGTGTTAAGGTCTTAAATTTATTTTTTATTTATTTTGTGTATTTGGTATGGGGGTCTCACTATGCAACTCTGACTCATAGTGATCCTCCTATTTCTGCTTCCCCAGCACTGGGATTGTAGGCATGTGCCACAACATCCAGATTCGGTTTCCAACTCAGTACACCCAGCGCCAGCAGGGCTGATACAGCATGTGGTGCCAGGGATCAAACCCCAATCTCTGTGCTTGCCTAGGCAGTCACTTAGTCTGCTCAGCTCTCTCACCAGCCATTATTTTTTTTCCATCTGTTTTTGTACTTGTCATAAACATACATTGTTTTTAGTGTTTTATTCTATGATGTGTTATACTTAAAATATTGATCATGTATATTAAATCTAATATAGCCCATTCTTTGGCATATGACATTTTATTTCATACATTTTTTTCTCACTTTAATAAAGTATTGCATTAATTGAATTACTCAGAGTAATTCTAGAAACTGCAATTAAATATGTATATGTAAAGATTACCAACCAAAAAAGAAATTTCATTAACATTTTAATTTTATTATAAATTAGTTACACTCCATTTGCAAATGGTCCTGATGATACACCAGAGGAAATATTGGCACGAATAGGTAGCGGAAAATTCTCACTTAGCGGTGGTTACTGGAATTCTGTTTCAGATACAGCAAAGGTAAGTACAGATTCCTACTATAAACTCTTGTTTGTTTTGTTTTGTGAAATGAAACTCTCTCACAATAAGCATGTACTGTACCACTAGACTAGTCTTAATCCCTGTTACAAGATTTAAAAAAAATAATTTCTAATAAAATATGGTAAGCAGAAATACAATCAGAAAGTTTTGCTTATTAAGTAGTGTTTTTATCAGATAAACTCCAAAATAGACCATTTATTTTTCTTTCCCAGAAGACATTAGTTTGGCTTTATATCTTTGCATCTAAAACTTTTTAGTGTAAATTTATCTATGGCTAGTATCCCAGATACATGTGGGCACTTTTAAGTATCTAATTCCAAAGCCCTTAGTGCCTAGAATAATGATATTATATCCTAGTTTTGATTCATATTATGAAGAAAATCTCCAAGCGGTAGCATATTTTTCTGACTTTTGCTTAAAGTTACTTTGAAAAGCCTTCCCTAAATCTGTCATCCAATAGCTCTGCCTTACTTTCCTTCTCTGAAATTTTCAATTTATTCACACAAAATTCTTGAAAAGAATAGTTTTCCACTTGAAAATAAAAACATAGATGAAGAAGCACTGGTAAAAGTACTTAATGATTTTTCTTTAGGGATGAAAGATGGAGTTGAGGTGATTGTATAAGTAAATAGAGCACATCAAATTTTTAATAAATTATTTTGGCATAGATTGTGAAGCCTCGGTTAGCCAGTTTAATATTATTTACTTTTTAAACTGCACTTAAAATGTTAGAGCTGGGAATGTTGGCACACACCTGTAGTCCTAGCAGTCTGGGAAGCTGAGGCAGGATTGTAAGCCTAAACCCAGTATGGGTAATGTAGCAAGGCCCTGTCTCAAAATAGCAAACAGAAACAGGCTGCAGATGTAGTTCAGTGTCAAGGCCCTGTATTTAATTAATAACAAATGTGAGGGAGGGGTATGTCTTAGTTACTTTTCTCATTGCTACAATATAATACCTGATACCAAAGTTAAGAGAGGAAAGATTACTTAGCACACAGTTTGTAGAGATTTTAATTCATAATCATCTGACTCCAAGGCACAGTATTGTGGCAGACAGCATCACAAAGGAGAAACAGTTCATGGTGGGTAGAAGGTAGGGAACCTACCCCTTATATCTTATCAGAACTACTTATACCTATGACGGGTAGCACTCACACCCTTAATCCTAGTGCCCTTGATCCTCACATTGCACCATGAATCCATCCCAGTGTCACACACTCCAGATCCTACCACCTCTGAAGAAACCTCACCTACAACTGCATGAGGCTTTGGGAGACATTTAGAACAAGCCATACAGGGTGGGTACTATAAAATATAAAATGCAAGGACGGGGTATTGCTTAGTGGTAGAACATGTGCTTAGCACATGTGAGGCCCCCCCAATTAAAAGTAAATCTTATCCTTTATCTTTTTCTAACAGTAAAATATCTTTAAACAGATACTTTAATTTTTCTGGGTACTCGTGTCTTTTGTAATTCCCTTACTGAACACCTACAATGTGCTTGATAAATGAAAGCCTCAGAGATAAAAAGATATGACAATAGAATTCCTCATCTCAGGAAGCTCATAGCGCAGCTGATAGCCAAAAATAAATGTGCTGTAACGCTTGTATAGCTTCTGTGCTGAAGAAGTTCATAGATGATGCAGTCAGGATTAACTTCCCAGAAGCAATGAAGGAGTTTTGCCAAGCAGATTTGGGGTGCAAAAGCTGGTAATCCACCCCAAGATGAGTTAGGTAATGATAGTAGCACAAGAGTAGCATGGTACGTCCAAGCTGGTCATTTGATGTGACTACTGCAGGTCTGGGGAGATGGCTCAGTGGAATAAGCGCTTCCCTGGCAAGCGCAAGGGCCTGAGTTTGATACCCTGGTTCTGCCCCCATCCAAAAAAAAAAAAAAAAAAAAAGCTGGTGATGTGACTACAGCAGGGTGTACAAGGTAGCTGATGAAACCACATGGTGGAAAGTTTCATGGCTCATGCTCGGGATTATGGGCTTGCTCTAAGTGTTAAGAAAGTCAAAAAATTGCAACTGAGTACAATGATCAAATTTTCCTTTTTTGCAGTATAGAGCAAACATGCTCATATATGGAGTCTGCCACAAATTGTCATGATCAATTGTGAGATTTACCAAGTAATGTAAATAATGTAAAATCACATAATAAAATATCAGAACTTGCACATTTCTTACTCTTCTAGTAAATTAAATCCAGTTGAGATTATGTGTATAGATTTCTCTCATTCACTTTCACTCCAATATACTTTTTTGGTGAGAGCAAAAATGTAGGTGAAAATGAAGATAAAAATAGAGCATGAACAATAACATTCACCTCATCACTAGCAATGTTGGCTACAGTTAAAACTTGGGAGTACAAGCATGATGTAATATTATGATAAGAATTTATGTGCCACAAATTTTGTTATACTTTTATGTATACTGATTTGTTCACTCCTCACTGACATAATATTAGGGATATGTAAGATTTTGTATATTTCAGATCATCAATGATGAGTACCCAAACAAGTAATGATAGTGGAAATAGAAGAGAAATTTATAAGGCATAATAGAACTGCTAGTTTGTTGATCTAACATAAATGAGAAAGAGTTTTGTTCTGCCCGGGGAAGATTTTTTCCCTCTCTCTTTTTGTTCTTTAACTTTTTTTTTTAATTGGTAGAAATATGTTACCCAAGCTGACACACCCCCAAAACCCCTGGGCTCATGTGATCCTCCTGAGTAGGCAAGTCTATAGATATATGTTGCTTTGTCTGGCTGAATTTATATATTTAATCATGTTCAGCAATTTATGCCTGTTATTAGCTATTAGCAATAACTAACAGTAAGAAACTGTAAATGTTTTAGCAGCACAGAAGTGCTTGAAGCAACATCTAATCAGTATTAGGTTCTGTCAGCTCTTTGTCCTACTCAATTACATACATTTTTCACTATTTCTTATACAGTAGTCTCTCGCTATCTCATGGCTCAACTTTTGTGGACACACTGTTTCTTGAGTGTTACGGTTTGTGTCTAGGTGTTCCCCCAAAGTACCCCATTGGATCAAAAATTAATTACAATTCTAGAAGCCATCCATGACTGCATGTGGCTTTATAAGCCCTACCCACACTCTTATAAACCTCTCCACACTAAAAACACTTATAATGTTCTTAACCATTTTCTAAACTTGTAAACCTATATAATTTTAACAATTTTTGATCCAATGAAATTAATTTTTGACCCAATGCTGGGATTATGGGTGGACTGTTACACCCACCCTGGGTGGATAAATCCGAATGACAATGTAAGGAAGATAAAGAGGTTAGCTAGCAGCCTCAGTTGCTGCCCCTGCCTTTTGCTTTTGCTTTTTGCTTTCTCCACTGCCCTGAACGGTTGCTCTCTGCCATGTACTACTCTGGCTTGGAGCCAGCCAAGTATGGACTGAAACCTCTACTAACTGTGAACTAAATAAACCTTTCCTTCCTTAACTGTGCATGTTGGACATTTTGTTCCAGCAATGAGAGAAGAGTAACTGAGACAGCGGGTTTTCAAAATATATTAATCTAAATTACTTAACATGAATTTTTTGCTATATCATGGGATTTTGCAATATTGTACAGTAAACGTATGTTGTTAAAATTACATAGGTTTACAAGTTTAGAAAATGGTTAAGAACATTATAAGTGTTTTTAGTGTGGGAGAGGTTTATAAGAATGTGGGTAGGGCTTATAAAGCCGTAAAATATATATATATATATATATATATATATATATATATATATATATATATATATATATATACTAAAACAAGTATAATATCACTACTTCTCTGATTTTCACTTATCGAAGGAGTGTATGAAATGTTACCTCCAAAATAAGTGAAGGGCCACTATATTCTAATTTGAAGCTGTCATCTTTCAGTGATCTCTTAAGTTTTTTTTTTCTTTTTGTTGTTGTTTTTTGTTTTGTTTTGTTTCAGAACCAGGGATTGAATTCAGGCCCTTGTGTTTGCCAGGGAAGCATTTATTCTACTAAAACATCTCCCCAACCTCTTACTGGTCTCTAAGTTAAGAGTCTCCAGAGCTGGGTATAGTGGCACATGCCTGTAATCCCAGCAGTCAGGTGGCTGAGGCAGGAGGATCGCTGCATTGGAGGCCAGCCTAGGCTACATAGCTGGCCTGAACTATATATAGTGAGACCTTGTCTCAAAAACAAAAATAAATCTCCAAGCTGCCTCTATCCCTGCATCCATTTTCCTTCACAACTTAATGTGATCTTTCTAAACTTACAAACTTAACAGCATTATGTTCTTGCTTTAAATGCTTTATTGCCTCCAGAATAAGTCCACATTTGTTAATATCGCTTACAAAAGCCTGGCCAATCTGGTCCCTTTTCACCTCATACTTTATTGGCTGCCTCATTCTCCTTGACAATAAATGTAAACATATTACAGCCATATTCCACTCCAGTCAGTTCCTCACACCCAAGGGCTTTCCTCCATGTGCACTGCCTTTTATGTACCTGAAATACCATTTTCTTTTCCTTTCTCTAATGTAACTTCTGCTTATCCTTCAGGTCTCACTTTTCTCTTAGGAAGTCACTTCTAAGCCAGCTCACCTAGTTAAGGTCATGGATCTCCTTATATTCTTCTACCTGTGCCTTATACTTATCCAGCCTGTCAGAACTTCTTATTTGCTTTGTAATTGATTCTTTTCCTTTCCCTCACTGAACTGAAAGCCTTAATAGACCAGCGTTCTCTACCTTTTTGTTTTTGTTTTGTTTTGTTAGGACAAGTTCTGACTGTGTAGTCCAGGCTGAGTTCAAACTTACTGCATACCCTGAGCTATCCTCCAACACATGAATCTCCTGCCTCACTTCTCTAGCTAATTTTTTGTTGGTGGAACTGAGGATTGAGCTCAGACCCTTATGCTTGCTAAGAAAGCACTTATTCCACTGAGCCATCTCCCCGGCCCCTTTCTCTACCTTTTATAAAAGACAATTATGTTGTCATTTTGAAAGATATAAAACCAGATGATGACATGGATCTGTATTCCCTGTATAGGTAGGTGTTCGATAGATAGGCACTGGTTTTTTTTATGTATTTAGTATAGAGTCTACAGGGTCTCACTTCACAGACTAGACTTGTAGTGATCCTTTCTGTTTTTCAGCTTCCCAAGTGCTGGGATTACAGGCATGCACCACCATGCCCAGTCTCAATCACTGTCTCAGCACACCCCAGGGGTCCAGCCAAGGACGCAGCACACCAGGGATCAAACCCCAGTCCCTGCATCTGCCTAAGCAGGCACTGTAATCCACTGAGCTATCTGGCCAGCCCTAGATAGGCACTGTGAATAATGATTGTCCCTGGAAGAATAATAGTATGGATGTTCTTTTTTTTTCTTAATTTCATTGAGAAATAGCAATGAAACAGTTTCAAAACAGGTTAGTAGGACAGTTATAATAATTAATATATTGCATATTGTTGTCTTCATAGTAGTTGTTCATAGTACAAGATGCAGACCTAATATCCTGTCCAAACACTATTAGTACAAATCTTTCTGAAATTTGTAATCCATTTAAAAATCTGTCATTTTAGCAACTGAATGATGAGAAAATTTACAATGCACAAAATGCTACATGAAATGTCTTATTTGTCCTTTTTACTATACTCTAGTCAAGTAAAACAACCAATTCTTCTGTCTCTCTCTTATGATAAATCATATATAACAAAGTAGAACATTTAAATTGGTTTTGTGTTTTGTTTTGTTTTTTAGACAAGTTCTTGTTATGTAGTTCAGGCTGGCCTTGAACTTGCAGGATGTTCTCTATGTTCTTTCACTTCTCCATATGTTCCAGTTTTTTTTATAATACTCATGAGTTGCCTTTCAAGGAGAAAAATATTCAGAAACACTATAATCTTCTGCATGGGCATTTAGAGCCCTCCAATTAAATTCTTATTCTTAGATGTTCGTGTTCTTGCTTTTCAGTATTACCAACAGCACACATAAAGCTTTAATTAAGTAGTTGATATTATTTTAAAATGAACCTCTACAAATGTAGGAATAGAAAATCTGATGAAAAACAGTAATTACAGATATATAAAATGTGGAAAGTTGCTCCTTTGTAATATACCAAAATTACTGTTACTCAGACAGACAAGAGAAACTTGAGTATTTTTTTTTCCAAATTGTCATGTTAATCAAAGGGTTTCTGTCAGGGAGAAATAAGGACATAGCAGTTAAGAAAGAATACTTATGAGCAGTACCAAGTGCCATAGACATAGAATCCAAAAAGGATTAATCTTGCTTTATCTTTCTCATGACAGGACCTGGTGTCAAAGATGCTTCATGTAGACCCTCATCAGAGACTGACTGCTGCTCTTGTGCTCAGACATCCTTGGATCGTCCACTGGGACCAATTGCCACAATACCAACTAAACAGGCAGGATGCACCGCATCTAGTAAAGGTGAGCACCCCAGCCAGTGATAGTTTCCCTCATGGCACCCTCTCTGTGACCCGACACCTTTCCCTTTGAGCCTGCATCTAGTTCTAGTATAGAGTTCTATACTAAGTGACCTAATAAGAAAAATATTAGTAATGTGCCATGCATGTTTGCACATATCTGTGATCTCCACACTCAGAAGGCTAAGACGAGAATAGGAGGATCACCATGATTTTGAGGGCAGCCTGAAATTGTGAATTGAAACCCTGCCTCAGTCCACCCCCCAAATATTTATATAGAGAAATTAAGGGTGACTTTTGAATTTTGTCAGTCTACATAAGTTGGTTTATGCAGTATCAATCATTATAGATAACGTATGGATTTTCTGAAGTGAAAGAGCAGGCTGTACAGCCTGTCATACTAAAGTACTACAAAGACAAAAATGGAATAGCCCTGAGAAAAGTGAAGACTGCATTTTTAAGTCTATTCCTGTCCTCTCATATTGATTAAATCAGGGGATTTGATCAATATTATTTTCATCATGAAACTAATGAAAATCTAGGTACATTTGCATATGAAAAAATTTTGTCAATAAATCCTTTACTTCATGTTTCTGTACACATTATTTCTGTTGTTGTATTTCCTTTTTTCAGGGTGCCATGGCAGCTACATACTCTGCTTTAAACCGTAATCAGTCACCAGTTTTGGAACCAGTAGGCCGCTCTACTCTTGCTCAGCGGAGAGGTATAAAAAAAATCACCTCAACAGCCCTGTGAAGTGACCTCAGTGAGATATTTGGTACCATGATATAAGCTGATAGCACAAGTTCTGGTGACAGGTAGCACATATCTGAGAGACCTGCAAGCACACACTGTCCCAGCTGGTACCCATAATGCTGCTGCTCCTGCTGCTGCTCCTGCTTTCGTCTCTTCTCGCTTTAAATGATTGTTAGCAAGTTAGATTTTCCTGGAGCTTTGGATGAAATATGATGAAGATATATTCACTGAATCAACAAGAAAAATAATGAACATATGAATACCACCTAAAATACACTGAATAAAGTACTCTACACCATATAGCATTATTTTTATAGAAAATATTTCATGTCCCTTAAATATTCTTTGTTAGCTATAGGGATGGACAGTTTATGTTAAGCACTTAGCTTAAACAATCCGTTTATATTAGCACTGTATCCCTTGTGCCATCCAACATTTTGTATGTTTTTGTAAACAGTTCATATACAGTACATTTCTGTACTGCTTTCTTTAATGTATACATGCCTTGTTTAACTTGGAATCTATTATTAATCAACTATTAAATCTAATTAAATGGTTCACCTAGATTTACAGTATTGTTGGACAGGGCCGGAGAGATGGCTCAGTGGAATAAGTGCTTCCCTGGCAAGTGCATTGGACCTGAGTTCAATCCCTGGTTCCACCAAAAAATAAAAAAGAAAGAAAAACAACAATACAGTATTGTTGGAGAGCCCTAAAAATGGCCAGATTGTGGAACAGCTGTTGAATGTAACACTTTCAAAATGTATATATTTCCCCCATGTCTGTTTCACTGATTTGTTGTTTTGTTTGTTTCTTAAAGTCAGGTGCTCTGTCCGATTAACCTAGAGAGCTCTTTTGGTAGAGAAAGTTATGTGTATGTGGCATGAAATCAAGAATACATCTATGAAGTTAGTCTATGTACTTTGAAATTCCATTGGGTCCTTTTGTCCTTAATTAAGGAAGTAATCCTTGCATTTTTAATCTTAAATAATGTCCATACTTAGTATTTAGCATATCATTTGAAATTTTGCCAGTACATATCAAAGACCTTTAAAGTGATGGTAAAGAATTTATTGAAGGAAAATTTAACAACCAGTAACTTAAGTCCTATTGGATATTTTCTGTTTAAATAGTTTATATTAAACACTAATTTGAATGTAATAACAGCCATAGGCCTCTATATGAAATTGGATTTAAATTTTCTTATTCTAGGAAAATAAAACATTCTTGATCAAACAATATCTGTTCTAACTTCAAGTCATAGCTAAAGTAGGTCAAGTGAACCTTCAGCATTATTTCCTAAATCCTTCCTGATGATAACCTTTAGCTTCAGAAATGATCAACTTTCATAATGACCTTTGGGTCTGCTTAGATTACAGTATTCATTATCTACATCCAACTTGCTGTTTTCCACAATTTTATCTAAGGAAAGGAATTTCTGTACTCATCATTACCTGGTCTTTGCCAAGCTACCTAGCACATATCAGTGTTATGTAAAAAACATAGGAGCAAGGAAAAATGATTTAACTTACCTCATCAGGGATGTGCCCAAACAGATCTTTCTAAACCATGTACTAAGCCATTTAGAATAAATATTCTCTTGGTAGGAACTTTAGCTCTTTCCCTGAAAACACCAAGCCAAGAAGAAAGTGGTTTATCTGAATGTTTTTAAAGCCACTTGTTCATTAAATTCTCTTCTATGCAGTTAAATAGAGGAAATCAATAACATACCTTTTGCCCAAATTATATAAAATGATTATTGCATAGAAATGAAATGTAAGTTCATATTCTGAATGAAAAAATGTATAAGAGGAGAAGTATCAAAAAGCCTGCTAGGGCCAAGGAGATAGCTCAGTGGAATAAGCACTTCCCTGGCAAGCACAAGGACCTGAGTTTGATTGCCAGTTCCACCAAAAAAAAACACAAAAGTCTGCTTAAATTTTTTGAAGTTTCTGAGTATGTGGATAACAATTAAGAAGCTACTTTCCATTGCCTTGAAAGAAAATTGTTTTTTCCTCTATTCAGGGTTTCAAATTGTGGTCATCTCAAATTCTTGTAATTTTTCAAATTTTGGTGTAACTAAGCAGAATGTAGACACTGATTTTTGACACTGATACTGCTTATAATCACATAGGTGTACTGTTCATCATAGTCTTTTAGAACTACAAGTAAGCATATAAATCCTTAAAAATCATGTGGTCATGTTTTCTCATATTGCATATAAGGAATCTGAGACTCAGATCAAAGACTAGAATCCTCAGCTTGTCCCCATTTATAGTAGTTTTTTTCCCCTCATTACACTATGTACCTTTCCTTTTTATTGTCTCCTGACCAGTAGCTGAGTTTAAAAAAAAAACTGTTTCTTAGGGCAATCTTCTACTGGTATATGATGCCAATTTCTTTCAAGGATATTTGCCTTCTTTGTCTAATCAGGTTGCCAATTTTATTGCAGAGAAAGCAAAGCATATGTTCACAACATAGAAGGTTTTCTGGATAAAAATCAGCTAATGAATATAAATTTATTTCATCTGTGATTCTAGTGTTCCTACTGCCTTTGGGCAACATTGTGCTGTAAATGTAGTACTTTTGCTGGGTTAACGTTTCCAGCCCCTATACTTGAGGTATCAAGGCCCTTAAAATATTCAGCCCTTCACCAGTCACTGCCAGTTTCTGGGGCTTTTCTCAGGAATTGTCAGTCTTAATCCTAAAGATACTGTGAAAGGAGGAGCTAAACTATCAGGACTCTTACAAACTTCTTAGTTTGTAACACAAAATAATATTAGAAATGATAGATTGCATTTAACATTGCCAAAAACATACTGGAAAGTATAAACTATACTACTGTGCTTTGTATCTTTCCCCTTTGAATGATAATAAATTAAGGTAAGATTTTGTCCCGTTTTTGCTTATTATAAATCATTTCATCTTTCTGCCTCATAGATATCTTCTAAGTACATCAGATATTTCATTTTAACAGATTTGTAGTGAATATATCTATTCACAAGCAATCCCCAGTAATCCAAAAATACAATTTGGCAAGGCCCCAAAGTAGAGATACTGTGAAGCTAATGTGGAAGAAGTCACTTGTGAGTGTCTGGAGAAGTGGTTGTGGTGTGCATGCCATAGTTCCCACATTTCCCATGCATGACACTCCTAAGAGGGGTTTGGGGCCAACCATTTTCCATCTGTTTTTAAGAAGTGACTGCTATTGGGGTCAGGGAATATCAAAGGAAGTGGGGCTATCCACTTGGCTATGCCCTGTATCATTAGCCTAAATATATTTGAACAGAGGGTGGATGAGTGTAAAGGCTTCAAGAGAAAACATAGTGTAAAGAGGAAGGAGATTAGGATAGGCCCAGCCTAGGATGAGAGTTGGCAGAAAAGTGTTCAAGATTTGGGGGCCTTGGTATTGTGTTGAATCGCCATGGAAGCCAGCAATACACATTCCAATATGGTTTTGGTAATCTCTACTCCTTGGACTTTATAAAGCATCTACAATTTTTAAACTTACAATATTTTAGACTACATTCTTATGGTGGTATTGAGCACTTGAGACTTAGGAATGTAAAGGGTAAGGAAATATTTATTTTCTGTGATTTGCAAATAGGTGGATTCCACGCCTGATCTTGGTGCTTAAACCAGGAAGTTCCAGTCTCATCCTAGAAATCTGTCCCTCTGAAAGGCCCAACTCCCTGTGATAAACTGGACATATACTTTGAGCCTTATTTAATTCACAGATATATTGACTTAAATCAGTATTTTTTATTTCAACTAATGAAAATAGTCCTCTTTTCAACCCCGGGTTTCTTACATTTTGTTGGTCTTCCTAAGTGACTATTGGTGGAGACCAATCAGTGAAGGAATGAATTTACTTTCTTGAGACTGTGGTATTCTACAGAACTACATTAAACCACTTTTTCCAGTGAAGAATCTATAGAATGATAATACTCATATATGGATGGCCAAGAAGAATTTGTATCTACAGTGTGCTTTATGTATTTTTAACACTGCTGTATTCTGTGTGGTCAAGTAACTTGTAACTGGTTCCAGTGTGATGAGTGTTCTCAAACAATTCTAGTAACTAAGTCAACTTAATTTTCTGGTATTACTATTAGTGTCAGATTTACCACTTTGATTCCAGTCTTCTAACTGTTCATAACAGGGCATACTAAGGGTTGAGATAAGAGCCTACTTCCTACCTCTTAAGGCACTTTCCTCATTATTTTGCCATGTAACCTTGAACTGCATGATAAGCTGTTTAAATGTCCATGACTTCTCCCAGAGCAACTAGCAAAGTATATGACATTTTGAATAGAGATTAATGGAAAGGAAAATTTAGAGATTTAAGTTCAGAGGTGCAAACCTCAAGAAAATGTCTTTAGAGCACATACCATTTGAGTACAGTAAGTGTAAACCTATATGAGAAGAGAATCACTATAACAGTTGTAAGTAGATTAGTTCAATATCTAATGGAAGTGAGCATCCTATTCCTATTATCACTATAGTACTGAATGAACTGTATACTGAGTTTTTCAAACAAGTATTTAGAACTGTTAAATAAAAAGCAAGGGCATAAGGATAAAGATTTTGGTTTGTGTTTCTGTAAGTGTAGTTTACCATCTAAAGCTTTGTTTTTTTAATTTTAAGAAAAGCTTCACAGTATTGCCATTCATTAGCATCCTTAGTGATTGTGGGTGATGAGTTTGTAACACTTAAAATTATATACATGTATTAGTTTATCTTAACTCTTGCCCTAAACAAAAGGGAAGATACACACCTAAGGGATGTAATTATTTTCCATTTTTGGCAATGGGTGGGAATGGGGTGGGGATGTACTTAAGCAGTTTTTAAAAAAGAAAAAAATCACAAATATTTTTCTACTATTATATATGATCTTACTTTATAACTAGTTTCTCTCTAGTAAAGGCATGCCAGAAGCCCAAGGTACCATGTCACAAGTTCTTACATATTGTACCTTTTATTGGTGGTTAAATTGCATCAGTTGCTTGGCACTGCTGCCATAATTATGAAATGCTTGTAAAGTATCAAATATCACTGAATACTTTAAATTGTTTTACTTAAGAGTCTAATCTGGGAAGTTTGAAAATCATACTATTAATATGTAATCTAAGCTCTTTCAGATGTATCCAAGAATAATCCTGGAACAATATTGCTTGTATTCCTGTCATAGAACAGGTTTTGTAATCTTTAAAAGAAATGAAAATTTATATAATAAAGTTTCAAACAAATTCACATATGTCCCTTTTATCAGATTATTTTGATTATGTTATGTTTAAACTTGTAAAATAGCAAATTATTCTATCCAAAGTATACTTGTGAAATTGTGTTGCTAGAATTTAAAACAGGAATACTTTTTTATATAATTTTGTTGAGAAATAGCAATGAGACAGTTTCAAAACAGGTTAGTAGGACAGTTACAAGTAATACATTGCATATTGCTGCCTTCATAGTAGTTATTCATAGTACAAGATACAAACATACCTTGTCTAAACACTATTAGTACAAATCTTCTCATTGAACTAAGAGAAAGTAGCTGTATATTTATCCTGTTTTGTAAATACAGATTATATATTTTTTTCATTACAAAATTGTCTTTCATTTATTTCCCCCTTTTTTTGTTTAGTTTTGTCAGAGGTGGGTATTCCATTGCCATTCAAATACTGTAAGTGCGTGAATGCAGCAAAATAATTTAATATAGTCCAGTAGTCCATAATAGTAGTGGATTATCTGCAGAACTGGCAATGTCAGAAGTTGTTGACTTGAGCCTTTTACAGCTCAGCCTATTAATATGGCTTTACTTTTTATGCCTCATTTTTATACTTTTGTGCTGGATAGTTAAGACCAAGATAAAGTAAGACCTGCATAACAAAAAAAAATGTAGGGCCAGGGAGACAGCTCAGTAGAATTAAGTGCTGGCTTGGCAAGCGCATGTTCCTGAGTTCCCTGAGTTCGTTCCCTGGTACCACAAAAAGAAAATGTAACTTCTGTATCTGAAAAGGTCAGTCAGATCTCAGGACTTAGCCTGAAACCCTATATCACAGTTTGTAGATCCGCCATGTGGATGAGTCATGGCTGTTGCTTCACTAATTTGCTCTCTGTGAAAGCCTGAAATTGTTTTCTCTTCTTGTGACTCTCCTTACGCACACTCTACATCATCAATCACTTTCCTCTGTGGCCCCATAATCTTGATCAGAAAATTTGGGACACCACTAAGTTACAGGATAAAACGGGAATACTTCTGAGTTAAGTACAAAAAATAAAAAAGTTACTGTGCATCATCATGCTTTGCCCAGGATCTGTTCCATTAACATAAGTGTTACATTTTACCCAATACCAAATTCTGCTAATATTTCAAAGGATACAAGATAGCAGGCACAGGTGAAATAGTCTTTGAAGTTCAACACTACTGTTGAACTTAGCTCCAAATATGCCCCTTTTTCTCTCACCGTAGTGTATTTTGGATTCAAAATTAAAGGGCAAATTTCCTGCTAAGCATTGTGTGGAGACCAAGTTTAAACAAACAGTGTCATTTGTTTTTGCAACATACATTTGTTATTCATTCATACATGCATTCATTATTTATACAATTTAAATAATGAGCCCCCAGCCATACCTCATAAATTCAGAAATTCCAGGGTTTATTAAAAAAATCATCTATAATGACAAAGTTATTTTACAAGGACTTTGCTTTTTCTTTTTGCTAAAGATTCTTATTAGCATGTTTGAAACGAAATGTGAGATAGGGAATATGTTATATAGGCCACAACTGAGTCCTTTCTTTCCTACTTGACTTTCTTAGTCATTTTATATTAAATATCACAGACTGGGTGGCTTAAACAATAGAAATTCATTTTCTCAAAGTGTTGGATGCTGAAAGTCCATGATCAAGGTCCCTGTAGGGTTTGGCTCTTCTGAGACCCTTCTTGAGCTTGCTCACTCTTCATATGGTCAAGCTATAGGCATGTGAGCTGCTGGTATTCCTCTTTATTTTTAAGTGCTGAGGACTGAACCCAGGGCTGCCTACTAGACCCCAGCCCATTCTGACTTTTTAAGGACACTAGACATTTTATTAGAGCCCTAACCTCACGCCCTCATTTAATTCAATCAACTTTTTAAAGGCCTTCTCTCCAAATACTGTAACATTCAATCTTGAAGAACTCAAGAGTCGGAACTTCAACATACAAATTTGAGAAGATACAGTTTAGCCCATCCAAAAGGTATAAGGGGAAAAAAAGAAAAAGGTATAAAGGGGTCATGCGCTTGGATTAATCTGCACTGATATTCATGATGCAATAGTGTCAGAATCTATTTGGCATACTGAGTCAACATAAGAAGGTTTAATGTATTTGTTTTCTGTTGCTGTTGTAAAAGATTACAATGAAAATTTATTATGGCTCTGGAGGTCAGAGTTCCAATAAAGGTCTCACTGGGCCAAAATCAAAGTTTTAGCAGACATTTTTGAAATTTCTAGGGAAAACATGTTCCCTTTTCCAGTTTTTTTTTTTTTTTTTTTTTTTTTGGTGGGGGTAGAACCGGGGATTGAACTCAGTCCCTTGCACTTGCCAGGCAAGCGCTTATACTACTGAGCCATTTCCCCAGCCCTCCCTTTTCCAGTTTCTGAAAACACCTGCCTGTATTCCTTGACTGTGGCCCTCTTCCCCTATCATCAAAGGTAACAATAGGATTGGGGATGAAGGCCAGTGGTAGAGTGCTTGCTTAGCATGTAGAAGGTACACCTTCTAGGAAATAAAAATAGTGGTTTTGTCTTCACATGCATCTCATTGACCCCTCTCTACCTCCTCCATATTTAAGAAACTCATGTGATTTGATCTGGTGTACCCAGCTAATCTAGGATGATCACTCCATCTCTGGGTTAACTGATAAGCAACTTTCATTGCACTTGCAACCTTAATTTTCTTTTGTTTTGTGAGATAACATTCACAATCTGTGGGAACCTGGATTTCAATGTGGACATCTTTGGTGTTCATTAGACCACCTATATAGCTTTCTTTCTTTCTTTCTTTTTTTTTTTTTTTTTTTTTTTTTTTTTTTTTTTTTTTTTTTTTTTTTTTTTTTTTTTTTTTTTTTTTTTTTTTTTTTTTTTTTTTTTTGGTGGAACTGGGAATTGAACTCAGGCCCTTGCACTTGCCAGGGAAGCGCTTATTCCACTGAGCCATCTTCCTGGCCCCAAGCTTCTTAGACTACTGCAAAATAGTAGCATTTGCTGTGGTCATGCTTCTGCAGCTTTGTATTAATTCACCCTCAGTTGACAGACTTGATACACCCTTTTAAAAAGTACCTGAGAAAAGTGTAGGGTGCTGTAGAAATATGTAGCAGGGTTGCATTAGGAATTGAGGCAGATGTTCTAAGAAAGTAATGTATAAGCTGAGACATTAAAGGGAAAGGGGAAGTGCTGGGCATGGTGGCACATGCCTGTAATCCCAGGACTCATGAGGATGAAACAAGAGGATTGTTGTGAGTTCAAGACCAGCCTGAGCTACAAAGTGAGCTTAAGGCCAGCCTGCATATTGAGACTCAGTCTCAAAAAGATAAAAAAAAGGAAGGAAGGAAAGAAGGAAAAAGAAAAAGAACAATAGAAAGGAGAATACTAGAATAAATTGTACTGTGTAGAAAGAATTGGTGGCACTCAAGAAAATAAGTTGTATGTGACTGGAGATTAACATATAAAAAGAAGGAGCCAGGCATGGTAGTGCACACCTGTAGTCCCAGCCCTAGGGAGGCTGAGACAGGAGGATCATTACTATTCCGAAGTGCTTAGGGAGACTCTATCAAAAACAAATTTTTTTAAAGTCAGGGCCGGCTACATAGCTCAGCTGACTAAAGCACCTGCTTAGGCAGAACACAGCAGCCCAGGGTCGATCCACAGCCTGCCGCACCAGCCCTGCCCCTGGAGCATGCTGAGATGGTGACAGACTAGGCATGGTGGTGCACACCTCTAATCCCAGTGCTTGGGAGACTGAAAACAGGAGGATCACAGCAAGTCTCATCTATGTAGTGAGATCCTTTAGATCCTGTACTAAATATATAAAAAAATCACAAAGATATAAGGAAAGCAAGACACGAAGCTGAAGAGATCTCAGAGGCCTGATCATCAAAGATATAATCAATCAACATGAAAGAATTTGAATCTTTTTTTGTATGTTAGGGAAAAGTCTACGCAGGGTGTTCAGGGTCTCACTACTAGATTAGACTCATAGTGATCCACCTGTTTATAGCCTCCCAAGAGCTGGGATTACAGGCAGCATGCCACCATGCCCAGTCTCGGAATTTGAATTTTATCCTATTTCACATGGGTTTCTGTTTCTGTTTTGTTTTGTTTTCTGTGTTTGAGATGAGGTCTCACTGTGTTGTCCAAAGAGGACTCAGATTTGCAATTCTCTCACTTCAAGTTCCTTGACTATCACCCTCCTTTATTTCCTTTGCTACACAAACTGAACCTCATGATCTCAAAATTGATCATCTGAGCATTTCTCTCATAAACACTGTGAATTTTCTTAAATCTCTGCCTTTATACTGTACCCATTAGAAAAAAACTCAAATCTCGCGTAATTTTGGCTAACATTGAGTGGCATCAAATACCATCACTGCATGTTAGTCTGTATGTACACTTTTGGATACCATATGCTGGAAGAAACCATACAACTTTGCAAACACACCACTTGTTTTTGTGGTACCAGGGATTGAACTCAGGACTCAAGCACTTATTCTACCGAGCTATCTCCCCAGCCCACAAACATACCACTGTAGACTTATGTTTTCTTTCTTTTTTTTTACAGCACAGGCTTGTAACAGTTTTATCAATGGAATACTGTGGGTTTTGCTGAAAGTAGCAGCATTCTTTACAGAAAGAATTTTATAACAGTGTCTCTCTGAATATTCCCTTCAGACATTATAGAATTCTCTCAATCAGTTGCATAATCAAAAGTTCTCCAAATATATCAAATAACTGAACATCTTAACAAGGAAACATGTTTAAAAATGGGATAACTTGCTTTTCTCTTCTTTGACTTTTTTCTCAATTTTCAAGAAAACTTGAGTTTACAATACTGGACTTCCAACTGAGATCTAAGAAATAAAAATAAATAAATAAACAACTTGCTTTTTTCTTCCTTGATTTTTCTGAACAACTTCCATGGAAACTTTTGCTTCATACAGTGGGTTGGGTTGATCCAACTGAGGTCTAAAAACACCAGCTAACTTCTCCATCACATCTTTTAAAGTGCAAAGATATCTTCCCTGCTGTACGTTTCACAAATTCCAAACTTCATCATTTAGGAAAGCTATCGTTGCTCCCTTGAGGAAAAGGCAATGGATATCTGGAGGATCCAACTGAAGGTTTTCTTCTGTTGTTACCCAGTGGCCTCCAACACCAAGAAGTGTGATGACATCATGCTTATGTGGTAGTAGCTGTAATTGCACAGGTGGTTCATCATCTTTATTATATAATCTCACTCCAGCATCTAGCACAATATCTTCTCTCAGGCCACCTGTTTCTTCCAGACAGCTCTCAGCAATGCGGACTTTCCCAGCAGAGATATCGATCACTCGAGCTATAGAAGGCCTAAATCTTTCAAGGTAATGCTTGTCCTCTAGGCTGCGTGCTGTTGAGATCACTCTGGCTCCTCTGTGGTGTGCTAACTGAATGGCTATTGTGCCAAATGCACTTGCTCCATCCATGATCAGCACTGATTTTCCAGAAGAGAGATGAGAAAGGAGTGCAGAGCTGTATAGGCTCTTAATCTATCCCGAATGGTTCCAGCTGCTTCTGTCCATGTGACCTTTTCTGGTTTATGAACCAAGTAATGCTCATGTACTCTTATAACTTCACAAAGTCCTGGGTCTTCAGAATCCAGAGGCAGAATCCCAACTACTTCATCATCTGGTTGAAAGAATGATACCTTGCTCCCAACATCTAATACTATTCCAGCAACTTCTCTCCCAACAGGAAAGAAATCCTTTTCCATCTTCATTTCTGCCAGAAGCTTTGTGTTTATCTGGGTCAGAGCACAAGCTTTCCCTTGAAGTTTTACAAAGTAATCCTATGTCACAGGAAGATTTTCCCTTTCTTGAAATATAAACATTGTTTCTTCATTTGTGGAACTCTGTTGAAAATATAAGCCTTTCATGGTTACCAAGGATCACCTGCTAGTGAGCAAACCCAATGCCCAGCGCCTTCGCCACCGCCACCTTCTAGAGACTTATGTTTTCTAATCTTATAAATCCTCAGTGTCATTTGTCTTTTATTTTTCCCTGGTGAGATGGTTCCTATTTCTTTTTTTTTAATATGCACATGCATAAAGTTCACTCATTTAAGATTTACAACTTAATGGGTTTTGTCCACTTCTTTTTGCCCCTACAGTACTAAGGATTGACCCCAGGACCTTTACACTGAGCTACAGCCACAGCCTCTTTTACTTTTATTTTTTATTTTGAGACAGGGTCTAAATTGCTAAATTCTGGGCTCCAAATTTCACTCCTTCCGCCTCAGCCTCTCAAAATGCTGGGATTATAGGTGTACACCACTCCACCCAGCTCCCTACAGTTTTCTAACACAGACACCAAAATGATCAAACCTAGTGAGAACCACAGCAAATGCTCTGGTCTCTACCTCTTGGATTTTGATCTTATCTCCCACAAACTTTCCTCTTGGGTCACTACAGCTGCTCTAGCCTTCATGCAGTTTTTTTTTTTCTTTTTTCTTTTCCTTTCTTTCCATTTTTTCTGTGACAGGGTCGTGCCCTTGAACTCACCACATGGTCCATGGCACTGGCTTTGAACTCACTGCAGTCTGCAACAATCCAAGATGGCTGGTATCATTCCTACACCTAATTTATAGATGGGAAAATTGAGGCTTATAAAGAGGTCACATAAATTGCTGGGATTACAGATGCACACTGCCATGCCCAACATGTTCTTGCTTTTTCTTCACATTCTTGCTTGCTTGTCTGCTTGCTTTTCCTTTTCTTTTTCCTTGTTTTTTAAAATACAGAATCTTCCTCGGTTGTTCCAGCTAGCTTGGGACTCCGTATGTAGCCCAGGCTCGGCTAAAATTTGAAATCCTCTTGCTTCAGCTTTCTGAAGGCTGGAATTACAGGTGTGTGCCACCATGAAACATGCCTTCCACTGAGGGTGTTTGTCCTTTGTGTTTTCTCTGCCTGCACAATCCTCCCACATGTCTACAATTACTCCTCTCCTTTATTGTGATTCTAATCATCGGTCAGCTGTGCGAACCATGCTATAGTAGAGAGATGAATCTTGGTCTTTATTTATGACTTGTATCAAGTAATTCACACAGACGTTTTGTTTTCATTTATGTATTTTTTTTTGTCTTTTTGAGACAGGGTCTCACTATGCAGTTCAGGCTGGCCTTAGGCTCACTTTGTAGCTCAGGCTGGTCTCGAACTCACAACAATCCTCCTGCCTCAGCCTCCCAAGTGCTGGGATTACAGGCATGCTCCACCACACCCAGCTTTCATTTATGTATTTGGTACAGGGTCTAACTATGCAGCTCAGACTCATAGTGATCCTCTTATTTTTGGCCTCCCCAGCTCTAGGATTATAGGTGTGTGCCACCAGGAGTGGACTCAGTCCCAGCTCGGTGCATCCCTGGCAGGGGGGTGGTGCAGCATGCAGGACCAAGGATTGAAGACAGAGACATTTGAGTTTTAAACATTTGGACTTCCAGACATTTGGGAGTCAGACTGATTATTTACTGTGTGCTAAGGGGCCAGGAAGGTGGCTCAGTGGAATAAGTGCTTCCCTGGCAAGCGCAAGTGCCTGAGTTCAATCCCTGGTTCTGCAAAAAAAAATAAAAATAAAAATAAAAAATCCTTTCAGTTCTGCAAAAATTAACCAATGCCTTACTTTCTCCTTTGGGGCCAGGGAGATGATTCAGTGTAATAGGTGCTTCCCTGGCAAGTGCAAGGGCCTGAGTTCAATCCCTGGTCCCAAAAAAAAAAGATTACAGGGGCCGGGGAGATGGCTCAGTGGAATAAATGCTTCCCTGGCAAGCGCAAGGGTCTGAGTTCAATCCCTGGCTCTGCAAAAAAAAAAAAAAAAAAAAAAAAAAAAAAAAAAAAAAAAAAAAAAAAAAAAAAAAAAAAAAAAAAAAAAAAAAAGGAGCGATTACACAAATTGTCCAAAATCATAGATTAAAATCTTTCTATAGAGCTTTTTCTTTTTTTTTTTGTGGAACAGGAAATTGAACTGAGACCATTGCACTTGCCAGGGAAGCACTTATTCCACTGAGCCATCTCCCTGACCCCTCTAGAAAGCATGGATTAGAGTCTGTCCATG